>PVIU01014566.1:0-51466 GCA_004026605.1 Ondatra zibethicus | reverse complement strand
AATCCAACTGGACTGGGACTGAATGAGCATATGATCAAACCAGACTCTCTGAATGTGGCTGCGAAAGGGGGCAGATGGAGAAGACATCAATAATGACACCAGTACCTATCTCTTCTGCATGTATTATCTTTTTGGGAACCGAGTCTTTTTGGATGCACACCTTCCTAGGTTGGTCGGGAGTGGAGTGGGCCTTGGACTTCCAACAGGGCAGGGCACCATGCCCTCTTTTAAGGAAGAAGGGGGAGGGAGGAGGGGTGGGAGGTAGCGGGAGGGGACCGGAAGAAGGGGAAGAAATGTAAAAAAAAATTATTTAATTATGTTTTTGAATGGAAAAAATAAAAAAAAAGATAGGCAGAGAGTACTTCTGCATCTCAGACCCTATTATTCTAGGCATCACATAGATGGCTGTACAGACATATTTTTCTGTGTTTCATAGGCAAGCACTGTCATCAAAATTTGGACATAAGAAAACTTGTAATTTTTGATGCCAGTAGCCTTGTTACTATTCTAGGGCATGTGTACAATGAGTGTCTTTAAGACACAGTCACTGCAAACACCAAAATGGTAATGATACACATATACACAAAGAGTCAAGTCATCTTCCCACATTGAAGGTCAAATTCTGGCAGTAGCTTTAGATGTACCATGGTATATTGATGTGGGTCTCCTTGTATGCTGTGAATACCATTGATTAATAAAGAAACTGACTTGGCCTGATAGGGTAGAACAGAGCTGGCAGGGAAAACTAAACTGAATGCTGGGAGAAAGAAAGGAGGAGTCAGTGGGAAGCCATGGAACTATTGCCAGAGACAGACATGCCAGAAGCTTGCCAGTAGGCCACGATCCTCATGGTAAAATATAAAATAATGGAGATGGGTTAATTCTAGATGTAAGGGATAGCTATCAATATGCTTAAGTAATTGGCCAAGCAGTAGTTTAATTAAAACTGTTACTGTGTGGTTATTTCAGGAAATGAACAAGTAGCCTTCCTTAAAACAGTATATGATGTGGAAGGTGCTATTCATTGCAAGCCATAATCTCATTTATACAATTTTAACATTTCCTGTAAAAACAATGTATTTATCATCAGGGAAACCATGGGTACTTACAAGGTAAACATCACCCTTTATTTTTCTGTCTTATTTGGAAAACTAGTCATCTATACCAGAAGATGTCATGACCTAAAATGTACTGAAATGAACTGTAAGTTTATGGAGTCCTCAGGCAAATGTGAGAAACATGGCATGAAAATCTGCCTAACATACAAACTTGCTCCTTTAAAACAAAGGATAGAGAGATTAAAAATATTTTTTTTTGCATAGCACAAACACAAAATGTTATCATAACTGTGTTAAGTTTTAGGTTTCTTTTGGTTTTTGTTGTTTGTTTGTTTGTTTTTATCAGCATAACACAAGCCAATGTCATGTGAGAAGAAAAACACAGGACTAAGAAAATGCCCTTATCATATTGGTATGTGGTGCATTTTCTTGATGATTTATTTGAGCAGTGCCAACCCTGGAATGGTGATCATGAATTATATAAAAAAGTGAACTCTCCTAGGTCGTTTTATTGTAGACTTGACACAAGGAAAAGTCATCTGGAAACAGGGAGCCTCAATTAAGAAAATGACTCCCACTGTGGGAAAGCCTGCTGGACATTATCTTAACAATTGATGTGTGAGGACCTAAGGCCACCGTAGGAAAGCTACATTGCAATTCTTGATTGATGACTGATGTGGAAGTGCACATACCAATATGGGAAATCCTGTGGTGAATTTTTCTGCTTGAAAATTGATGTGGGAGGGTTAAGCTCACTGTGATGGTGCCACCCCTGGTCTTGTGGTCCTGGGTTCTACAGTAAAGCAAGCTGAGCAAGACATGGCGAACAAGCAAGTAAGCTGCAGCATTCTCCATGGCCACTATTTCAGGCCCTTCCTTTAGTTTCTGCCCTGACTTCCTTTAGTGATAGACTGTAAACTGTAAGATTGAATAAACCCTTTCATTCCCAAGTTGGTTTTGGTCAAGGTCTTTATCACAACAATAGACAAGCAAGGTAAAACACGATCTCAGTTAAATGTCCTAGTACCTCTGAGCTACTCATGAGTGAGAATACAAGCATTCCTTTCTTAAATCAATTAGGTATTCCATATGTCCACATGGATAGGTAGATGAATATATACACAGATTCATGAGATGCCTCTATCTCTCTTCAGGTTCCTGCCACCTGTTTTTCTGGAATAGCCCACAGATACTTTTACACTTGAGTTTCATAATTTGACTTCTAGGAGACACATTCTTCCATTCAGTGGACTTTTTGTAAATATTGATAGCACTTTTCAGAACATGTTCTTTCTCTGTGACCTTTAATTTGCATAGTCTTCAGCTTTCAAGCTCCAATACCTGGATATAAATCTATACCTACATTTATACCTATCTACTATCTATCTTTCCATATGTCCATTCATGTGTATATCAGTTCTTCCATCCATAGATTCATGAATCTATATACATAGAGTCATTCATCAATCTACCTATGTATTTATCATATTTGTCTATTTCTCTAGTATCTACTTATATTAATCTTTGTATATGTTCATCTATCCATCAATCTATGCATCTATTCTATATATATGTATATATACATATATTCATGAATCTATACATATACTCATTGATCTATCAATCTATCAAATCATTTATGTATGGCACTACTATGTATTTGTAAGTGTATGTATGCATATGTGTGTTTCTGCATATTCACATATTCATGAATGTATGTATATATTTATTCATCTATATGTTTCTATCATCTGTGCATGCATGTATATATGTATCCACCTATCCATTCATGAATCTATCATCTAGGTATCTATCTATCTATATGTATATATACATGCATATATCAGTTATTAACTAAGTACATATTTATCTATCAATCCTTAGATTTATTAATCTCTCTTAACATCCATCATTAATATCTATCCATCTACCATGCATCTAACATCTATGTATCTACATGGCTATCGACTTCTCCATTTATCCATAGATTCATGTATTTACATATAAACCCATCTAATATCTATGTGGCTGTCTCTCTATCTACCTATGCTTCATGACTCTGTGGATATAGTCATCTACTTAGCCATCCATGCATCTATCATCTAATATCTATTACCATGTTTCTATCTATATAACACTTCACCAATCTATAGGCTTGTTGATTTATGTATATATCCAATATCTATCTACCTATCTATCCATCCACCCATCTATCTATCTATCTATCTATCTATCTATCTATCTATCTATCTATCTATCTATCTATAGGTATACCTATCTTCTATCATCTCTTTATCTTCCATATAAGACATTTTTTTGTGCCAGGCAATTGTTCTAAAATTGAGAAACATCCCATCCCAACAGAAATATAGTTTCTTTGCTTGCTTTTTCTTTTTCCTTTCTATGTATTCTTCTCTAACACAATATATCCCTACGAATGTTTAGATCTGTATCTGATTTTTAATTGGATTCTTTGGTATTTTGATGTTGAGTTTCTTGAGTTATTTATGTATTTTGGAGATCAACCCTCTGTCAGATGTGGGGTTGGTGCTCTGTTTGCTGCTGTTTTATCGTATTGGCATTGTCCCTTGACTTACAGAAGCTTTTCAGTTTCAGGAGGTCCCATTTATTAATTGTTGTTCTCAGTGTCTGTGCTACTGGTGTATTTAGGAAGTGGTGTCCTGCGCCAGTGCATTCAAAGCTGCTTCTCACTTCCTCTTGTATCAGGTTCAGTATAACCGGATTTATGTTGAGATCTTTGATTCATTTGGACTTGGCTTTTGTATGCGTGGATAGAAATGGATCCATTTGCATTCTTCTACAAGTCTACATCCAATTACGCCAGTGCCATTTGTTAATTTTCATTCTTCTACATGCTTACATGCAATTACTTCGGTGACATTTGTACAATTTTTGGATTCTTTGTCAAAAATCAGGTGTTCCTAGGTGTGTGGATTAGTGTCAGGGGCTTTGATTTGATCACATTGGTCCATGTGTCTATTTCTATGCCAATACCAAGATGTTTTTATTACTGCAGTTCTATAATAGACATGAAGTAGGTAAGTGTAATGCTTCTGGAAGTTACTTTATTGTAGAGGATTGTTTTGGCTATCCTATGATTTTTGTTTTTCCATATGAATTTGAGTATTGCTCTTTTGAGGTCTGTGAAGAATTGTGATGTGATTTTGATGAGGAATGCATTGAATCTGTGGATTGTTTTGGTAAAATTAACATTTTTACTATGTTGATCTTACTGATCCAAGACCATTGAAGAGCTTTCCATTTCTGATATATTCTTAAATTTCTTTCTTCAAAAGCTTAAAATTCTTGTCATCCAGGTCTCCAACTTGTTTGGTAAGTAACCCCTCAAATCATATCACATCCTCATCCCAAATACATGTCCGCTCTACATCAACCATAGAATCTAATTGTTGCTCTTCTTATATTCTTGGGCTCAGGGTTCTCCACTAGAGTATAGACATCTTGACAAGGACCAGTCACCTAAGAAAAGTGCACTCTCCCAAGTCCAGGAGCATTTAGCTGACAAAGTATTTCAGTTGCAGGTGATAATTTTACTAATAATTTAGCAAATTATTAATAATAATACTAATATTGGGTTTTTCCCTTTCATTTTTAGCAATTTTCCTCTTATGACCTTCAAAAATTACACTGGCTATTGTATATGTGACCATAAAAAAGATTTCTGATTGAGAAATATGTCTGAGAAATATGTTCCAAATGATATAATAGGTATTAGTTCCTTAGGATTACAAGACTTAGAATATTTTCACTGCTCAGAATTCACCAACTAGGCCAAATAGTCATGGAAACATTAGAATGTTTAGAGTTACTCACTGTACTAAGCAACCACTGTCATTTGCCCATTCTGGAAAATAATTTGTAGAGTCTTAAGACTTCTTGGGTGTCTGTGTAATCTAAACAGCTCATGGTCTTTAGCAAGAACTTCAATGCCATTGGATGTTCCCCAAACCTGCTCATCTCAATCCATATTGCCCTTGATACATAGTCATCTTTATATTTTCAATGCTATCTCCCAGGCTCTGTGCTCTGTATCTTTAGGAAAGCCATTTCGAAAGTCCCTTTGAAAAGGAATAAATCCCAGCATTGGATCATGTGATAGGAATCTATGTAAACAGCCATATTATTGAACATGCAGCAGGAAAAGAAATGGTTACATTATGACTCAATAACGCAAATGATGGTGCTGCCAACCCACAAGGTATTCCTCCCTTCCTTCTATAAATAGAATCCATCTTAGAACTTTATAAACTATATTATTTTTAAAAAACATTTTTACCAGTATTTTTCATACATTTTATTTTATCCTGTTTTGGTCCCCCTCAATTCATCCCAGAGCTTCTCCACCTTCCTACCTCTTGGTGATGTACACTTTTATTATGGAAATACATGCAACAGAAAACTGGCTGTCTTGATTTTGAAGTATACATTGCACTGACATAAGGTGGTTTGTCTATAGACATTTCTGGAACTTTTTTGTCTTTCTCATTTTGATTTATGCTCACCCACTGCCTAGTCCCTGGTAACCCCCACTGTACTTTCCATGTCTGTGGATTTTACCCTATGGGATGTCTCATAAGTATGAAATGATGCCATATTTGTTCCTTTGTGATATTCTCCATCCACTAACTGTTATGTTCTCAAAGATCTCACATATTAAATAATGTCAGAATTTTCTCCTTCAGATCTGTATACATCTTCAGCCATCAAGGAACATACACATGGATAACACCTTTGCTTACTGTGAAGAGTGCCATGAATGTTGTTGAATGAACATGTATTCAAGATGATTCTTGAATTCTTTTGGGAATAGGCCCTGAAACTGAAATGATAGATTTTATGGCAATTCTCTGTCTTAGTCTATGAGGGAAGACTATTTAGTTTTGTACACTACCAGCTCCACTGGCCATGCATAAAGATTTTTAACTATCTCACACCTTCACTTGCAGTTCTGTGTTTTTCTTCTTATAAAAAGTATTGTTCATAAAATGTTTTATTCAAGCTGAAATAAAAAAGAAAAAGAGGAGAGTATTTTATATTTTTCAGAAATTCTTATCAGTCATCACTTTCCCTGTGATATAGGACATAGGGATGATCACTGTTGACCACTGCTGAATATATCATACAATTCATGTATTTGTTGGCAAACTTCCTGTGTGAATAAAATTTATAATTTTAGCAGAGCCAGGGAGCACTGCCTTTGACTGTGAGCTATCAGGAGAATGGATTATCCATTATATCTCTATAACTTACTAAATTCAAGTATACTACTTCACTATTTTGCACTTCACTTCTAACCTACAAAAGTTTGGTATCATAGCTATGTGCCTCACTTTCATGAGGCTTGAAAGATTTTTTATTGAAAATTTTTTTATACAATACATCCTAGTTATGGATTCCCCTCCCCCAACTCCTCCCAGATCCTCCCTGACTCCCCATCTCTCCAAATGCACACCCATTCTCTCTCACACTGGTATACAAATGGATATCCCAAGACAATAAACCAGAGTAGGATGAAACATACAAAATACCAGGAGAAAGAGTCAAAGAAGAAGCACAAGAAACACATACAGATGTGGAGGCACACACATGTGTCCACATAGAAATTCCACAAAAGCAGAACATTGAAAAGCAAAAAGATCTACAAGGGTTAATTTTAAAAAATAAAAGTAAGTAAGAAAGAAAGAAAAAGAAACCCACTCAAATCATTATGAGACAAGGAACCTCCAAAGAAGCCACTGAGTTCACTCTGTGTTGGCATCTTCTAATGGGCAGGGGGTCTATTCTAAAGAGTAGTTGGTATACCCAGTGAGACACGTTTGGAGAAAGCAAATATTTCTGTTGGGTTGGAAATAGTGTCTGAGTTAGGCATGGGGGCTTGCAGGACTGAAGGTTTTTTTATCGGATATATGCTTATAAACCCTTATGCAAATCCAGAGAACTGGACTGTGAGGATGGGTCTGTATTCCAGGGATGGGTGAGGATTTGTTATGTGGGTACCACTCTGCATCAAAGTACTTTTTTCTTTTAATTTTTTTCTTTTTTTTTTCCTTTCAGGGGTTTCACTTTCTCCCATAATTCCCTGCCCAGTTCAACATTTCTTGTTACTACTAAGTAACTAAGCACATCTGGATCCATCTTCAAAATGTATAAATTCAACTATAACATGCAGAGGTAAGGTCTAATGAGAAACCTATACCGTGACCTTCAAATTTGCTCTGAAGGATAAACATGCATCTGTAGATATCAGATGTGGAAACAACCAAGTCTTCAACAATCTGAATCTTGATCCACTCTCCCTCAGCGCTCTGCTATAGACAGTGTATTATCCAAGCTGGCTATTAATTCCAAATCCATCTTGTTGGTGTAACTTTTCAAGTAGGACATCTGTGCCTTCACTCAGCTGGAACACAGTGGGTGTGTAAGAGAAAGTGTTTCTGGGCAAGGAAATACAGTTTGTTGGCTGCCTGAAGGCTTCTTCATGTGCAGTCACTGACACAGTCCACGTTTCTACTAATGAAAAGACTCCATCTTTTACCTTTCTGCAAAACAACCCAGCTGAGATCCCTGGGGCATAATTTTCCATCTGATCATTTTCACTTGTACACAGTATTTAAAATTATAAGACATGCTGATAACATGGTTCACAGGACCAGTTAAAAGTGTAATTTTGCTCATTTATTTAAATACATCTTCAAGGTTATGCCCATTATGATTTTAATTGTTCAAGACTTTATTGCTTTCTTTAGCAAAAATCTTATAAATTGTAACAAATATGCACATAAGAATGTCAGTGCCTACCAAAGCCAATTGGATAGAACACTGGTCTCCCTGAAGTTAGTTTTGTGTCCATCTTTCAAACTTAAAGATGAACATATCTCTTTGCATGTATAAATAAGTCACTTATGTTTCAATGATACAAATGACTTCACTGGCTCATCTGTGAGAGGTTCGAAGTTCAGTTCTCAGCACCAACATAGCAGAACAAAATGAGATGTAACTCCAGTGCCAGTTTCTGACACTCTGTTCTGGACTCTTCAGGCACCATGCACACAAGTGATACATATATGTGCATGCAAGCAAAACACCCAAAACATAAAATAATCACTTTAAAAGGTTTTATTTTGTTTCGTTATATTATAGATGTATGTGTAGGGGGTGTGCATGTAGGTGCCATGCCCTTGGAGGCCAGAAGAGGGCATCATATCCCCTGGAGGTGGTTGTGAGTAGCTCAAGGAAAGTGCTGGGCCACAAACTCTGGTCATCTGCAAGAATAGCAAGTGCTCTTATCCACTAAGCAGTCTCTAAGCTTTTTTCCTTTATTATTATCTACAGATTGTGCAGGAGTAATATATAGAGAAAGTTTTTCAATGCAACATTTAGACAGGAGAAACAAAATGGCTCTTTAGAACTCTAACAGTGATTCGTTCTCTGTCTTCCCTTTTCCTTCATGTTCCTGGTTGATTCGACACTTCTCTGACACCCTGTACAGCTCTGTTGAAGTGAAAGAGTGGATCTTCAGACTGACAAGTCTCTCTTGCAGTTTTTTGGTCTGGAGTTTTGGGATAAGCCTAGCTACCAGTAGATACTCGTGACTTTGGGAAATCAACAACAAGGCTCTACACCTGATATACATTGGACTGTGGGAAGCTTATTATTATCAAGAAGTCAAGAAATCAAGCTCAATAACCAGGCTGCCATTGCACAGTGCTATGAACTCCAGCTGGACCATTTCAATAGAAATTGAGTATGCATTGGGGCCTGATATTATTTTCTAATTTTATGCAGCCCATAGTCCTTATTTTTAGCTCAGTGGCCATTATGGTCTGCTGGATCAGAGCCCCATACCCTGATTTCATGATCCTGTGCTACAACACGTCTGTCTTATTTCTGATCCTCAACGTCATTTGCACAGTTCTGGCTGTGAGTTGGAACCATGTGGTGGACATGTATGGTGAAAGCACCCTTGACTTCCCACTAATATTTCCCATCGGGAAAGAGGATCTGATAAGGAAGCAGAAAGCCCATGTGTTCCCTCCCACTGGGGATGCTGATAGCTGTACTTTCAGTCATCAGCATCATTATGTTGTTGTATGAGATGTGGTTAATTAAACCAAAGGCCAGAGTTAAGCCAACAGTTGTGTCGATAGATCCCCATCTGAAGAACTGAGTGCTCCTGTGTCAGCAACATCAGCCAGGAGACTCCTTCAAGATACTTTCTCTTTGCACATAAACCTGCTCTGATCATCTACTCATTTAAAATAAAACGTTCACTGAATTTCCCTAGGTTTTTCACCTGATTACGGCCTGTTCTACTCTAGAAATGCACTACCATCTCTGAAGGTCTTCATTTCTGGAAATATAGGCCAGGATTATACATAGAGATACTTAAAGCAAAGGCAGGATACAACCAAAGGCAGGGAAGAGTTCAAGTTGCATAGATGCACATGACTAACTCCAGGTTTAAAAGAGGTTCATAAATAAGCGCACAACTACAAACAAGGAAGCAAACATGTCTCTACTGTGGAGTCCTTAGCTTTATTACCGATTTGAAGGTTGGAGCAAAACCTCTGAACTTTGCCACCACTGACTGTGTTGAGATTAGGGAGATAAGGAGTCCGCAATGTGCAATGGAGCTAAACGAGGAGCATCCATGGGCACTGCCCACTAGGGGGCACTAGCACAGTTCTGTTTCCCTTTTCTGAAGCACTCAACCATAGACATTCATTGCCACATACATAACCTCTCACAAATAGTGTATCTCCCTTTTTAAGAACAATTGAGCTAGACCCACACTTTCCCAATATGGATAGAAGCTGTGCTTTGGTAAGAGGATTCTGACAGAAATTGGTAGGCAAATAAAACCACACAGGGTCACCTTGTTCCACATTCTAAACAGGTATGCTTCGGCAAATAAATAAATAAATAAATAAAGTCCTCATAATATCACCTGGAGAGATGGGTGGGAAGTTTGCAAACATTATTCCAAATTCTTTATTTTCCAGGAGTTACACCTCAGTCATTGTTTGTTCGCAGACATCAGTGAGAAGGCAATCCAGCCCACAGGGGAAGTAACCACTCCAACTTTTACATGACATAGCTAAATTCAGAGTCTGAAATTTTCAGTGCAAACTTTTTTCAGAAGTTTTTACTCCATTAAGGCATAGAGCAGAGCCTTGCTAATGTGTTGACCCTTTAATGCAGTTCCTCATGTTTTGGTAGCAAGCATAAAATTATTTCCTTGCTACTTCTTAGCTGTAATTTTGCTACTGGCATGAATCATAAAGTAAATATCTGATATGCAACCTCTGTGAAAGGACATTCAACCCACCAAACGGCACAACCCGCGATTGAGAACCACTGGCATAGAGTAAGAAAATGTGAAGGAACGTGTGAAAGTGCCTAAGGAGAAAAATGAGATAGAATTCATTCACAATACTTCATGGAGACCACAGTATCAGAAATAAGTAATGGCAGAGAAGTGGCATGCATTCAAGTTGTTGGAATTCATGCTACCATTGCAAGAACCTTAATGTGAAATTCCCAAATGAAGCATTGCTAAGATTTTAGACTCAGTAAGCATTAGCAAGACCGAATGATGGCAGAAGGCAAAAAGGGAGCTGTGAATTGCTCTCATCACAAAAAGGAAGATGTGAAGTGATATAATGACCCTAAATCATTTTTAAGAATCCATGGACTTATGATTTTTAATAGAAGAAAAATTAGGAGAGATGCCAACAATTAACCATAGGTATAGAGATCTGATCAAGGTATAGAACATTCCTTATTTTGTAGTGAGTAAGGTCTATTTGACCTGAAGAAAATGGAGGTGGGAAACAGGAGAGGGGTGGAAGGGCTTGGGGGAGAGGAGGGAAGAGAAACTGCATTCAAGATGCAAAATATGAGAGAATAACAAAAAAGAAGCAATAATTTCTAGGTTGAGAATATTATCGGATGAGCTGAGTGACCTGAAAATCATACAAAGAGCTCCAGGGATGCAGTGTTTGCAAGCTGTGACTCATGTTGAGGTAGGCTTTTTGTTTAATGTGTATTTGTCTGTGTATGTGAGTGGTGACTGAGAGATTTTTAGATTAAAGTGTACTTGGAGTTCAGAAGATGACCAATGAGAGCTGGTTTGCTTGGACCACCAAGAGGGTTTCAGGGTAGAACTCAGGTCATGAGGCTTCGCTGGAAGTGTCTTTACAATAGAACCTGACCTAGGATGGGTTCTTTGATGATGCAACTGCCCTTGAACCATCCTATAAGTACTCGCTTACCCATATTCATGCAAGTAATTGCATTAGTTAGGCTTCCTGGATGTTCTGTGTCAGGAATTCTTCAATTTCACATTTTCATTTTTTTTTTATATTTATCATTTTCTTTGACTGGTATGACTACTTCTTCTATCATATATTCAGTGCCTAAGATTCTCTCTTCCATCTCCCGTATTTTGTTGGTGATGCTTGAATTTGTAGTCCCTGTTTGCTCACCTAGATTTCTTTTTTCAGAATTCAAATTTGTGCTTTCTTTATTCCTTATATCTCTGTATTCAAGTCTTGAATAATTTTATCCATTTCCTTCAACTGTTTGTTTTTCCTCAGATTTTTTGAAAGGATTTATTCATTTTCCACAATATTTGCTTGCCTTTTTCTCAATTTCTATAGGGGATTTAATAATTTCGTCTTAAGGATCTATAGCATCTACATTAGCTTAGATTTAAGGTCTTTTTTTGTGTGCTTCAGCTATGTAGGGATTTTCAGGGCTTGCTGTACTAGGACATCTGGGCTCTGGTAGTGACATATTGTGTTGCCTACCTTTGCTTGTGTTCTTATGCTGGCATCTAGGCCTCTGCATTTGGGGTGATTATAGGCCTACTTAACAATTTCTGTGTTTGTCAGTTTTGGATGGGCATTTTGTTCCATGGAGTTCTGGCAGCCAACATAGCCTCTGGTCAAGCAGAGAGTCTCTGTCTAGGTCACAGGCTGGGACACAGTGACCGGTGGGAAGGGGTCATTGTAGGGCAGGCACCGTGAGAGTAAGAGGCATCTGTTTGCAACTGGACTACCTAAACTTCTGGTGAGGATCGTTGCCTCTGGGTAAACAGTGCCCAAATTGGGATCTGGGACATGGCAACAAGAAGGAGAGGCAGGTGCCAGGTGATGATGGTGCACACCTTTAATCCCAGCAGTTGGGAGGCAGAGGCAGGTGGATCTCTATGAGTTCGAGATCAGCCTTATTTACAGAGTGAATTCCAGGACAGGTTCCAAAGCTACACAGAGAAACCCTGGGGGCGGGAGGCAGAACTGGTGAACTGTGGACAGGAATTTAGAGATTAGGGGAGCTCCAGGAGCAGTAGAGCTACCTGATGTTCTAGTGGCCACAGTGGTCCTTGATCAAGCAGGGGGTTTCCACCTGAAATGGGGTCAAGACATGGAGATGAAGAAGGGTGTGGTTTGGGCTAGGTTAGGCAGGTACCTCAAGATTTGGGGGAGGGGTCATCAGGTGGGTGACCTACTTGGAGTTCTGGCATCTGGAGTGGTCTTGTTGGGGTTTCTGTCCTGCCCAGTTTCCATAGCTGGTAAGCCCCAAAGAAAATCACACAAAGGTCTACATAATTTATAAACTGATTGTCCATTAGCTCAGGCTTCGTATTAGCTCTTATAATTTATATTAGCCCATTATTCTAATATATGTTAGCCACATGGCTCAGTACCTTTTTCAGCAGGGCAGGTCACATCCTGCTTCTTATGTGTCAGGACAGGACTGCAGAGGAATGGGCTTCCTCCTTCCCAGAATTATCCTGTTCTCATTGACCCACCTCTACTTTCTGTCTGGTTGTCCCACCTATATTTCCTGTTTGGTTACTGGCCAATCAGCATTTATTTAAAACATAATTGACAGAATACAGAATTGTCCCATACCAAAGTCATTTACCTGAGGGTGTATGTGTGGTGGAGGATATGGAGTTCTTTGAGCACAGGACAAGGAGTAGTACAACTTGGAGGTACAGTACATTTGGTTTTAGTTTTTTGAGGGTTCGTTATTCTGATTTCCAGAGTGACTGTACCAATTTATGGTTCCACCAAGAATAAATGATAAACAATCTTGCTCCACAATCTAGTTAGCATTTACTGTCAGGTTTATTTTTGTTTGGTTTGTTGGCTTTTGTTTTATTTGTTTGTTTGTGGTTTTGTTGTTGTGGTTGTTTATCATAGCCCTTCAGATTTTGGTAGGACGAAACCTCAAAATGCTTTTAATGTGCCATTCCTTGATTGGTAAGGATGGTGAACACTTTTTGAGTATTTCTGTGTTATTTTTTTGTGTCTTGAGAACAATTCTGTTTAGAATTTTACCCAAGCTTGTAACTGAGACATTTGTTTACTTGACTGTTTTGGGTGCTCTATGCCCATTATGGGTATCAATCCTCGGTCAGATACAGAGCTGGCCACGGTTCCCTTCTATTCTATAGATTTTTTCTTCGATCCATTGATTGTGTCTATACCAGTTCAGAAGCTTTTCAGTTCTATGAGGTCCTATTTTTCAGATCTTTCTCATAATTCCTTGAAAAATGCACTCTTGTTCAAAACACCCTTTCCCATACTTGTGCTATTTATGGTATTCCTTCTTTTCTTCTAGTGGTTTCAGTGTTCAAATTGAGATCTTGCTACACTTGGATGTTACAATTGTGCAGGGTGGTATATGTGGATCTACTTTAGTTCCACTGACTGCACATAGACATCTGAGTTTCCTGTCATCATTTGTTGTTGATGATGTCATTTGTTCAGTGTAAGTTTTTGTCTTTTGTCAAATATCTGATGGTACTATAATAATGAGTAGTCAGATTTGGGTTCACTACTTTGTGCTTTTCAACTTATATGTCCATTCTTGTGATAGTTCTGTATTGAATTTTTAAATGCTTTCTTATTTTAAGGTTATACTATGAGTAAATCACTAATCTAAATGGTGTATAACCTACTTGCCTCTTTTAAATTTATGACTCCTTTTTTATTAATAATTGTTACGTGTGTGTGTGTGTGTGTGTGTGTATGTGTGTGTGTTTGCTTATAGATACATTTTCTTTAATCCATAAACATAACCTGCTCAGCCTTTATGGTACATTTAGGCATGTTTTCAAGGCTGACCATTTGGCATTGTACGATCAACACTGGAGTGCTATTTCTACTTACTACACTCTGCATCTCAAGTTAGTCTATACTTCTTTGGGAAGGATGGAGACCACTTGATATTTTCCCAGTCATATGTGCCATGTTCATTGTTGTTGTCTTTGTTCAGCTCACATTTGGGCCGTCATGTTGGTGATACTATATAGGTGTAACTTCTGATACTAATAGATACAATCTCAGGACAACACCCTAGAGTTCTATTTCTTATAAACTTTCTGCCCTTTTCTACAATGTTCTCTGAGCCATCTGTGTTGAGGCAGTTTATAGATGTATCCACTGGGATTAGGATCCAGAATTCTACATTTTGATCAATCAGTTGTTAATATCAGTAGTAGTTTCAGTTTGTTGCAAAGATAAATTTTCTTGATGAGGGACATGAACTCTATTTGTATGTGGGTATAAGGATAAATGTTTAGGATGTAGTTAGGGATTAGGCTAGTTTATTAAAGTGGTAGGTTTTTTTAAATTACTTTTTTTTTTTTTTTTACTTACACTGTGGTGTGCCTGCAAGTATACCTGGAAAACAGAAGAGGGCACCAAATTTTATTAAAGATGGTTGTGAGCCACCAAGTGGTTGCTGAAAAGCTCTTAACTGCTGAGTCATCTTAACCTCAAGAAATGCTCTTAAATGCTGAGTCATCTCTCCAGCTCCAAAGTGGCAGATTTTTAATCTCTAATCACTTTAGCTCTATAAGTTGTCATTGTTATTTCCAGCTCTGTGAAGTTCCCCCAAAACTAACAAGGAGGCCAAGTCCCATATGTAAAAGCAAAGCACTTTTATTTTATGCAAGTTTGCACACTCAGTTTCTCCACATGTCCAATATATAGGAATAATCTCAGTTGGAGTTGGGGTCTTATAGTAGGAAAGGTGCCAGTGAGGGATTTGTAAGGTTCAGGACCTGTGATTGGCTGACATTTGTCTAGGGGTGTCCTGGTGAGTGTGTGCTGGAGGGTGATCTGTCTACAATGGTTGGAACATTAGGCATTTCATTTGGATGGTCTTTTCTTGGGTGGTGCTCTGCTAATCTCAATTTGTGGTTCTTCCTGCAACCAGGTACTGTTTTAGGGTAAACTACTGAGACTCAGGATAGCTAAGTCCTACACTGGCAGGTGATAATGTTTGGAAGAAAAGAACTTTCTTTGGGTGGTCTGTTTATATTTAGCTTATCATGGCTGGCTCCTACAATTGTGAAATCTAAAATAGCAGTACCTCAATTATTGGTCTTTTTATCAAGATTTCTTTGGCTGTCTAGAAACTTTTCTGGTGTAAAATTTCAGCTTTTTCATGTATGATATCTTGTAAACTGTAAGTAGGGATAATTTGACTTCCTCAATTATTTGTGGATCTCTAACACAACATTAAAGGGTGAGGATGATGACCAGCCTGTTTTGTTCCTGATTTGATGAGATTCTTTCCAATTCTCCACATAGGATAACACTGGCTATTGGTTTATTATATAGAGTCTTTATTATGTTGAAGCATGTTTCTTCCAGTCCTACTCTTGCTAGGTATTTATGTTGAAAGGTTTTAGTCAAAGACATCTTATACTTCTTTAGAGTCAATCAAGTGATTCATATCCTTAATTCCATTATATACTTTACTAATAATTCCATTATAATATAATATTATATCAATATGTAATATTATATCATATTATTATATAGTAATATATTATGCTATTATATAATATGTATATATATAACATAATTACATTAAGATTTATTTATTATGATTTTCAAACAAGCCTACACCTCTAGGGTAAAGGAGAGGTAAAGGACCATATGTATTTTCAAAAGTAAAAGAAACAAAATTATATTTTTACAACTTTTAAATTAAAATAATGCTTATTATAACACCAAATCTGTTTATTTTGAAATGATTTTGAAATCCAATGATTTCTATTCCTTTTATATCCATTATGTTTTAAATTTTATATTAATCTTGAAAATCCAGAGACTCATAAGGACATACGAATGGACAATTTATTCCATACATACAATGTACCAAAGATTGTGTGGGTCTAGTTAACCTCCCCGAGTTTGAGTTTTCCTTTTAGTACTTTCTATAGTGCTGAATTTATGGATAGAAATTGTTTAAAATTGACTTTATCATGAAATATCTTGTTTTCTCTATCTATGGTGATTGAAAAATTTGTTGGATATAGTAGCATGGGCTAGGATCTGTGGTCTCTTACATTTCACAAATGTTCAGGTACTTTGAATTTCAGAATCTCCATGGGGAAGCCAGGTGTAATTCTAATAAGTCTGCCTTTATGTTTTACTTGGGTTCTTTATCTTGCTGATTTTAATAGTCTTTCTTTTTTCTGTGTGGTTAATGTTTGAGTATTATGTGTCTTTGTTTTCTGGTCCAATCTAGTTGGTGTTCTGTAACCTTCTTGTACATTTACAGGCATATCCTTCTTTAAATTAGGAAAATTTTCTATTATAATTTTGTTAAATATATACTATGGGATTTTTATTGATCTCTACATTTTTCTCTGGTCCCTTTACTATGGGTTTTTAAGCTTATATTCTTCTGCTGTCCTTATAAATTTTAGGTTTAGTATTTTCATGGTGTCTCAGATTTTTTGGATGTTTTATGTTAGGAGATTTTTAGATAATCTCATACCAGCAAACCCCAAAGAATGGAAACACACACACACACACACACACACACACACACACACACACACACACACTACAACTACCTCCATTAACAAAAAATAGCAGAAATTAACCATCAGTGGTTATTAATCTCTCCCAACTTCAATGGCCTCAGTTGATGAGGAAAGACATTCTATACTTGTCAAAGGGAAAATCCACCAAGACAGAATCTCATTGTTTCATTCACAGTTTATTGACTCCAGGATTTATCCCTAGGGGCTAGGATCTCAAAAATTATTTTGGATGAGCACAAAGATGAGAGTGAATCAATGTCCCCTAACTATTTCCACGAAAAAGATATAATAGACATGAAATAAGAAGATCATAAGTCACTTTTCCTACCAATAAGCATCTATTCATTGGAGAAAAAAGCCTTAGATTCCAGAAGTAGGCTGGAATCTTTGTATCTAGAGAGCTCAGTTTGTTCAATACAAAAATATTTCACAAGCTTTGGTTGGAATGTATGCTGTAGTAGAGTCCCTCCTATACTGTAAAATAACATGTGCTGGTGAACTTGAGTATAAATATGCAAAAACAAAAAGGTATTTATATGTTAAAAGGATATTGAATGTGTTCAAATTTAAAGATAAACTATTTTTCTTTCTTTTTTTTCACAGAAGATATTCCAAAAGTTGTATTTGAAACATGTAACGAATGCATGGCCCACAGAGTTTAGGTCAGTGTCTTCCCATATCTCTGGAAGACTGAGCTGTAAGATGACATACCTCTACTCTTAGAAGCTGAGGCAAACTTATGAAGTGAAGGGAAATTTGGTTTGGTTTTGTTTTGGTCTGTGGTTATTTTTATTGCTTTATAAATATTACCATTCAAAATTTCCACTTCCTGTCCTCCTCCCATTTCCCTACTGCTCCTCCACTCACTCTCTCCCATCCCCCTCCAGTTATAAGAGAGGGCAGGGTAGCCTGCCTTGTGGGAATTCCGATGCCCTCCCCCCTACATCAAGGCTTAGGAAAGTATGCATCTAAATAGACTAGGATCACAAAAAGCCAGTACATGCAGTAAAGACAAATCCCAGTGCCATTATCATTGGCTTCTCAGTCAGCCTCAATTGTCAGCCACGTTCAGAGAGTCCAGTTTGATCACATGCTCGTTCAGTCCCATTCCAGATGGCTTTGGTGAGCTCCCCTTAGATCAGGCACACTATCTCAGTGTGTAGACCAACCCCTCATGGTCCTAACTTCCTTACTCATATTCTCCCTCCTTCTGCTCTTCAACTGGACCTTGGGAGCTCAGTCCAGTGATCCAGTGTGGGTCTCTGTCTCTATCTCCATCTATCGCCAGACAAAGGTTCTATGTTGATATTCAAGATAGTCACCAGTCTGACTACAGGACAAGGCCAAATCAGGCAACCTCTCCTCTACTGCCCAGGGACCTAGCTGGAGACATTCCTGTGGACACTGGGAACCCCTCTAGAGCCAAGCCTCTTTCCAACGCTAAAATGGCTCCCTTAATTAAGATAACTTCTTCCCTGCTCCCATATATGCCCTTCCTTCATCTCAACCATCCAATTACCCCAAGCTATCCCCAACCCTCCCCTTCTCCCTTCTCTCTCCCCTTCTCCCTTCTCTCTCCCCCTGTCTCCTTCCTCCCACCCCACCCCCACCCCCATGCTTCCAACTTTTTCCTGGCACAACTTTGAGATACCATCTTACACCAGTATAATGGCTAAAATCAAAAACACCAACCATTCCCTATGCTGGAGAGGATGTGGAGTAAGGGGAACTCTCATCCATTGCTGGTGGGAATGCAAACTTATTCAACCACTTTGGAAATCAGTGTGGCGGTTTCTCAGGAAATTGGGAATCAACCTACTTCAGGATCCAGCAACACCACTCTTGGGAATATACCCAAGAGATGCCCAATCATACTACAAAAGCATTTGTGCAACTAAGTTCATAGTAGCATTATTTGTAATAGCCAGAACCTGGAAACAACCTAGATGCCCCTCAGTGGAAGAATGGATAAAGAAAATGTGGCACATCTACACATTAGAGTACTATTCAGTGGTAACAAAAACAATGACATGAATTTTGCATGCAAATGGATGGAAATAGAAAACACTATCCTGAGTGAGATAACCCAGATCCAAAAATATGAATATGGTATATACTCACTCATTAGTGGATTCTAGCCATAACCAAATGACATTGAGCCTATAGTTCATGATCCTAGAGAAGCAAAGTAATTAGGTGAACCCAAAGAAATACATATATCGATCCTCCTGGAAATGGGGAACAGACTATTTTTCTTTTTTATATTTATCTAATATATATGCAAGCACATGAGTGTTATGTGTGTGCACTATATGTGTGCAGAAGTACATGAAGGTCTGAGGATGTGTCAGATCTCTTGAGTTGTAAGCCATCATGTGTGTGATAGGAAATAAACCTTAGTCTTCTGCAAGAACATCAAGGGCTCTCACTGCTCAATGATCATTCCATTCCCAAAAAGAAACTACTAACAATTGATAAGCACTAAAGTTGCAAGGACAGTTCCTTTATAGCCATTGGAAATGCAGCACTAAAACATACATACAAGTAACATTATACAGATTAAGTATTGTTCTTATGAATATAAATGAATATACATACAAGCATGCAACAATAATTAATGAAAAGACAGACCGTATGTTTGAAAGAGAGAGGGAAAGTGGATATGGGAGGATATGAAGAAAAGAAAGGGAAGGGAAAAATGTTGCAATTATATTGGCATCTCAAATAGTAAAAGAAGTGGTATAAATAAGAAAACAACACCGTATCGACACAGGAAGCTTAACAAAGAATAACTATAAATGGCCTATTTCCCTCTACCATGTTTTGAAAAGTACATACTACCGCTAATATTTTAATATAAATATTTTAGCTTTTGCAAAAGTGTGAATCAGTATGGGAAGTGGACAAACCTAAGGATATAAGCACACACTGCATGTGTCTGAAATATATGCATTTGGCACAATGTAAAAGTCCATGGAAGGATAAATGGAGGCAAAGACCCTTACAGGACACTGAATAAAAGTGTGGTTAGGTGTCCCTGATCATAAAAGGATGAAGAAAATTATTTTATGCAATATTCTCAACCTTGTTCAAGACTGTGGGTCAAAACAAATGTTTGGAACCCTTGGCAGAACAGGCTTTCAAACACTGTAAAACAGACAAATGTGTACCAAGAAACTGCACTGACAAGACATTCTGGAACTTTTCCAGAATATTCACCTCCATGTATACTCATAATTCTTTTTCAGAATTACACATTATATTTCCATATAACCTGCTTGATACACCCACCTCACCATGAGTGATGGAATGAAACTGCTGTAAACCTGGAGCACACAGCACAACTAGCAGACAGCTTGGCAGGTTGTAGAGTGTCTGGTCCAGAAAGCTCTGCTGGTCTGCGAGTGTCCTTCAGAAGTTCTTACTGCTTATCTGTGCTGGAGGAGGAAGGGTCTAGTGAATCTTGTCCATTCTAAGGACTTCTTGAAGAGAGGCCTTTGCTTCCTGAGCTCAACAGCTTCCCCAAAGGATGGAATGTTCTCACCTCCTCTTAGAATATCCTGTATTTTAACAAGCTTTCCTCAAAGATGGGATGTTTTATCTTGAAGGTAATTTCCATAGAGCACTTCGGCCCTTCTCTGAGCTTTGAACTTTCTCAGTGCCCTCTTTCACAATGGACTCCGAGCTTTGGAAGGGGTGATATAGTCTTCTGACTTGAATGTCTAAATCTAGAGCAGTCCTGAAACCTTGTGTCTTTGTGTTTATCCATGTTTCCCATGTGTTAGTGGTGGTATGTCTACATGGTATTTCTTTTTTCATGAAAGTCAAGTGAGGAAAAGGCAGGAGACAAGCTATCCAAAGGAACACCACCAGCACTAATAACCCATGGTCATGAATACACACACTGGAAAACACCTTAGCAATCATCTTATAGGCATTTATCCAAGCATTAACAATTGTTTCTCCACCGAGCCCTGTGGATTTCATGACCGCAGAGTTTGTCTAAGTTCCCAGTACCTGAAGAGAAGTCCCTTCTGTGGAGCTGGCCTTAACTCCAATCAGAAAGTTGACTCAGTTTATAACCATGGGTTCCATTACTGCATTAACTGGAACATGTCTGGCACTCCTGTTATACAGCATGTAGAAGCCACTGGTGAGTAGCAATAATTTAAGCAATAATCCCCCACACAGGAAATCAGAGTAACACATTGTGTCATTTACCAGAGTTAGCCCACAGGGAAGGGACCCTCAGAACTAGCTTTATTTCTCAAAATCCTGCCACCAAAGCATAGATACTTAGCAATAAGCCCTACTTTCTAGGTTTAGAATGCAACCAACATTAGGGAAAATCACCATTATGTTTGGTGGAGATGGCCTGAAACTCGCTGTGCTGATCAGATTAGTCTCAGACTACTAGAAATCCCCCTACCTGTGCCTAATCCTCTGGCATATATTTCATTTTGCTCATGGTTGGACTAATTCTGTGAGACTGGTTTAAATAATAGTCTACTTTTAAAAATAATTTCTGAGAAATCAAACTGGTACTGATTTATGATCAGGTACTGATCTCAGGCAATGAATTATGATCTTAACCACCTCCTGTTTAACTCCTTCCATATCTTGCTCATCATGCATTCTCCCAACTTTAAGTCATATTTCATTGGCAAATCAATAAGACCAGATAGACTTAACATTAGCAACTAATTGATGGAAACCTTCTGTTTAGGTGGCAAATGCTGTTTCCTTTTAGTCATTCCAAGGTACTGCTTGAAGAACATTGTTAAGGTATGTTTCACTATCTTTGCTTCAGGGAGCATCACAATTAAACAAGGAACATATGAACACAGGCCTGGAAAGGCTTAACACCATTAACAAATTTGCTTGAAAGATACCAGCTTCGTATAAGGTTTTTAAAACTGTGCATTGTAGATGATTTATAATACAAGAGACATGAATATATATGAAAAAGGATCACTACATAGAACTACCCAGAAGTCAGATCACACATACATATATATGCATACACACATGCATTCACATATCACAAACATTTTATATACATACATACATTCCAGACACAAATATTCATACACATACAGATACACACCACACACACACGGATATATATCTATATCTATATTTATATTATATATATATATAGAGAGAGAGAGAGAGAGAGAGAAAGAGAGAGATGCATGCACACACACTTAATTTAGTGTGGTTTTTGGGGACAGGGTTTGTTACATAGCTCAGGCTGACCTTAAATTTATGATCCTGTACCTCTTCCTTCCAAATGCTGGAATTTCAGACATAGGGCATCATGTTCAGAGAGAATTGATTATATGTAGAAGAGATTTAGCACACCTGATTTGGTGGCAAATGGTGGCCATTCCTTCATGTGTGTGGCTGTTAGGGTCATAAGTATTTTGGTTATCACTGGCCTCCCTTGGAAGACATTTCATTTCCTCGTAAAATCTGAGCTCTAAATGGGGCTTTGGTTCTCAGGCTAGCACTGAAAATGACTTAGTAATTAAACATTACTTCTTGTTAGCCTGACAGTGGAAGCTGGTACAACTAAAGTCCTTTGAAAATGCCTTGTGATCCATTTAGAATCTAACTATAGAACTCTACCCCTTGTAGAGGAAGAAATTCTCTAGAACTTGTATGTGTGGGGCTAGCTCTGTCACACCATGTCAGTGTTGACTGAGATTTCTGTCATGCTCAATCCTGCAGCCATTAAGTCTCAAAGAAACACACAGAAATCTACATTAGTTGTAAACTGATTGGCCTAGTAGCTCAGGATTCTTGTTAATTAATTCTTACATCTAACATTAACCCATTATTTATGTGTGTGTTAGCCATGTGGCTTGGTACCTTTTACAGTGAGGCAGTCACATCTTGCATCCCCTGTGTCTGGGTGATGATTGCAGGCTGACTATTTCCTCTTCCTGTGATTCTTTTTGCCACAGGTGTACATACTACCTGGCTACTCACCAATTGCCGTGCCAGCACAGCCTGGATGCCAAGTCTTAGAAAAGGACATCAGGATTAATGAAACACACTCTCTGGGTGTTACAGAATCAGAAACCTTTATTATACATCACCAAGGTGGTTTTAATACCTAACCCAGACAGGTGGGTCAACAGGATGGAGACTTCATCGCTGGATCCTCAGGTTAGGGCCAAGGCAATGCATACTCAGTAAGCAGGGTTGGCAAACAACTCTGAGAGCATGGACCTTGCAAGTTTCTCAGAAACCCAGAACAACAAGGGCAAGAAAGGTCACCAAGAGGGAAGGTGAGTAGGAAGGCCAGGACTCCATTAGGTCCCAACATCTCCCCCCTAATTAATTTAAAAAAGGAAGATCCTCTTGTCTTAGGTCATCTCAGGAGAACAGCCCTTTACCCGTCCTTGGGAGGCCTCTTCCCTGCCTTAGGCAGGCCTTCCCCTGTAGAAGTTGCCCATCTATGGAGGTATTCTCAATATTTTTCCATTTGTAGCCAGACTTGCATCATATCTGGATCCCCAGACAACAGACTTAAAAGAACTTGCTGAGTGACCATGTTTAGTGATCTCATGGATCGCATAAATTTACACAGAATCCAGAGACAAATGCTCATGGCTACAAAACCCAGAATAGCCAATGAGAGAGTCTGGTGCAGGAGAATTGTCTGCATTCTGTCAATCATGATTTAAAGAAATGCTGATTGGCCATTAGACAGGATGTATAGGTGGGACAACCAGACAGGAAGTAGAGGTGGAGCAAGGAGAATAGGAGAATTCTGGAAAACAGGTACCGCTCTCGGCATTCCTGCACAGACCACCGAAGAAGCAGGATGTGACCTGCCCCGTTGAGAAAGGTACTGAGCCATATGGCTAACATAGATAGGGATAATGGTTTAATATAAGCTACAAGAGCTAATGGGAGGCCTGAGCTAATGGGCCAATCAGTTTATAACCTAATGTAGACTCTCTGTGTGATTTTCTCTGGGACCTAATGACTGTGGGACCAGGCGGGACATAAACCCCGACAAAGCAGGCCCTTTGTGCTACAAGAGTCCCCAACCACTTTTGGACCCTGCCTTCCAACTGGGCCATGGCATTCCACCACCCCTTGGCTGAAACATGGGGCATCCAAGTATTATTACAAAGATTTGATTTGACAATTGCAAAGTAAAATTAAGGAAACAAGAATTCCAGGGACCCAGCAAATATGTATTAAGTTGTTTTATATTTTCAGAAGCATTGGTTACAACAGAGGGTGTAACACAAGCGGTATGATAAAAATGTGAGCAAGACATTTGTTGAATTATCCATAATGAGTCCACCTGCTCTTGCAATAAGGCAGTTTGCTGATTTAAATTTAAAAGTCCAAGTTTGATATGAGAATTCAAGGCATTTTACATTTGAAGGACCTTGCTAACTTGTCCTGCCAATCTATCCACAGTGTTCACCACAAGAGATGTTTGGGCCATTGCCAGTCCAGCAACTGTTGCAGTGACAACAGAGACCATAATGACCACAACCACAGCAGCTATTACTCTGATATCACATTTTTCTCAATACAGGGTCACTTCTGCTCGAATGACCTTCTCTCAGACAGGCAAAGGAATGATAGCTGGTACACAAACTAACAGGGCAGCCAAGGAGCTTCCATTGCAGCAACTGCTCAGGCTGCAGTCTCAGGATGCCGACCATCATCTTTTGAAAATGCTATCCACCAGTTGAATGTATCGTTCCGGGATCCAAATAGGTTTGTTCTCACCTGAGGTAAAACACATACAGCCCCCCTTACCAACAGGGGTGTGGGCTCCTTCCACTGTCCTGTAATAATGTCTTTCCATCATACCCATCCCAAGGCCTGAGAACTTTTATTCCAATGTATTTCCATGGCCGAGTGGCCCTCATGATCCACAGTTAAAAAATTTAAAATAAATAAAATAGAAGCCAATTGTGTACTGGGAGAGGGAATATACCCCCCCCTATTTATTTTCATTAAATACTGTTTTAGAACCATATGCATTCTTCCTACTATAGCTTGTCCAGTGGGGTTGTATGGATTACCTGTAATATGTTTAATATCATTATTCACACAAAAGGTTTGAAATTTTCCACTAGTATATGCAGGACCGTTATCTGTTTTAATAACATGGGGTAAAGCCCATATAAGCAAAAGCCAGCAGGCAATGAGCTATCACATCCTTAATTTTCTCCCCACTATGCAACGAAGTACAAACTACTTTAAAGCAAGTATCAACCAAAACGTGCATGTATTTTAGTTTTCCAGCTGAAGGTTGGTGAGTTACATCCATCTGCCAAATATCATTTGGCTTAATTCCACAGGGGTTAACTCCTGCACTGGATACATTATGAAAAGGGGCACAAGTGGAACATTGGGTGGTAATTTGTAAGGCAGTGACTTTAGAGCAACCAGTATGGTGCTGCAGGGACCAAGCATTAAGGTGATACTTCTTATGGAGTTTAGAAGCCTTTTTTGGGGGGCTGGCAAGTAATTTTTTGGGTATGTGCATCTGCGAGGTGATTACCCTCAGCCAGGGGTCCAGGTAATTGAGTATGACCTCTAATATGACTCACAAAAAGGGGATCCCGTCTGGACCACAATAAATGTTGCAAACAGCATAATTGTTGTTGTATACGGGATACAGGGGAAATATAAGGAGCGGTCTGCAATGGAGCAATAATTTGAGACAAATAAATACTAAGAGTATATAAATTAATCGGCTCATTAGAAAGCATTTGCAATGCTAGAATATAGGCTGTTATTTCAGCTGCCTGAGCAGAGACATCGCCAACAGCTGTTTGGGATATCAGATCTTGAGAAACTAGAACAACATTTCCTTTTGGAGAACCATCGATAAAAAGTGTTCAAGCTCCCACCAGGGGCCTAAGTTGTACCATCCTTGGAAAAATAACAGATGATTCTTTTTTTCTCTCTTTCTTTTTTCCATATTCTTTTATTTTTATCCATTCAAAAAAAATTTCACATTTCCTCCCCTTCTCCCAGTCACCTCCCGCACCCTCCTCCTCCCTTCCACTGCTTCCTTAAAAGAGGGCATGGTGCCCTGCCCTGTGGGAAGTCCAAGGCCCTCCCCCTCCATCCCGGCCTAGGAACGTGTGCATCCAAATAGACTAGGTTGCCAAAAAGATGATACAAGCAGAAGAGATAGGTCCTAGTGTCATTGTTGATGGCTTCACAGTCTACCCCCATTGGCAGCCACATTTAGAGAGTCCAGTTTGATCATATGCTCGTTCAGTCCCGGTCCAGCTGGATTTGGTGAGCTCCCATTAGATCAGGCACATTGTCCTAGTGGGTGGTCCAGCCCCTCATGGTCCTAACTTCCTGACTCCTCTTCTCCCACCTTCTGCTCTTCAACTGGACCTTGGGAGCTCAATCCATTGCTCTGATGTAAATGTGAGTCTCTGTCTCCATCTTCATCCATCGTACGAAATTTCTATGGTGGTGATCAAGATATTCACCAATGTGACTATGGGACAATGCTAGTTCCGGCACCCTCTCCTCTGCTGCCCAAGGACCTAGCTGGGGACATCCCTGTGGACACCTGAAATCTTCTCTAGAGCTAAGTATCTTGCCTTTCCTAAAATGACTCTCGTAATGTAGACATCTTATTCCCTTCTCCAATATCCAGCTTTCCTACATCTTCACCCACCCACTCCCTCAAGCTCTCCCCACTCCTTCCCTTCTCCCTTCTCCTTCACCCTCTCCCCTTCCCCCACCCCCTCACCTCCACCTCTATCCCCGCCCCCATATACCCAACTTTTGCCTGGCAATCTTATTGGCTTCCAACTTCCAAGAGGATCTATATATGTTTTTCTTTGGGTTCACCTTGCTATTTGGCTTCTCTGGGCTTGTGAGCTATAAGCTTAGTGTCCTTTGTTTTATGGCTAGGGTCCACTAATGAGTGAGTACATACCATAATCGTCTTTTTGGGTTTGGGTTACCTCACTCAGGATAGCGTTTTCTATTTCCATCCATTTGCATGCAAAATTCAAGTTGTCATTGATTTTACCGCTGAGTAGTACTCTAATGTGTATATATTCCACACTTTCTTGATCCATTCTTGCATTGAGGGGCACCTAGGTTGTTTCCAGGTTCTGGCTATTAAAAATAATGCTGCTATGAACATAGTTGCACAAATGCTTTTATAGTATGATTGGGCATCATTTGGGTACATTCGCAAGAGTGGTATTGCTGGATCCTGAGGTAGGTAGATTCCCAATTTCCTGAGAAACCGCCACACTGATTTCCGAAGTGGTTGCACAAATTTGCATTCCCACCAGCAATGGATGAGTGTTCCCCTTAATCCACATCCTCTCTAGCATAGGCTAGTTCCTTTATTGTATAGGATTGTTTTGTCTATCCTGGGCCTTTTGTTTTTCCATATAAACTTAGTTATTGTTCTCTCAAGGTGTGTGAAGAATTTTGTTGGGATTTTGATGGGGATTGCATTGAATATATTGATTGCCTTTGGTAGAATTGCCATTTTTACTATATTGATCCTACCAATCCAGGAGCATGGGAGATCCTTCCATTTTCTGGTATCCTCTTCAATTTCTTTCTTCAAGGTCTTAAAGTTCTTGTCAAATAGATCTTTCACATCCTTGGTTAGTGTTACCCCAAGATACTTTATGCTATTTGTGGCTATCGTGAAAGGTGATGTTTCTCTGATTTCCCTCTCTGCTTCTTTATCCTTTGTGTATAGGAGGGCTACTGAATTTTTGGTTTGATCTTGTATCCTGCCACATCACTGAAGGTATTTATCAGCTGTAGAAGTTCTTTGGTAGAGTTTTTGGGGTCATTTATGTACACTATCATATCATCTGCAAATAATGAATGTTTGATTTCTTCCTTTCAAATTTGAATCCCAAAGATCTCCTTATATTGTCTTATAGCTATTGATAGAACTTCAAGCACTATATTAAAGAGATATGGGGAGAGTGGACAGCCCTGTCTTGTTCCTGATTTTAGTGGAATCGCTTTGAGTTTCTCTCCATTTAATTTGATGGTAGCTGTCGGCTTGCTGTATATTGCTTTTATTATATTTAGATATGAACCTTGTATCCCTAATCTCTCCAAGACATTTATCATAAAGGGGAGTTGAATTTTGTCAAATGCTTTTTCAGCATCTAATTAAATGATCATATGTTTTTTTCCTTTCAGTTTATTTATATGATGGATTACATTGATAGATTTCTATATGTTAAACCAGCCCTGCATCTCTGGGATGAAGCATACTTGATCATAATGGATGATTTTTTTTGATGTGTTCTTGGATTCGGTTTGCCAGTATTTTATTGAGAATTTTTGCATCGATGTTCATGAGAGGGATTGGTCTGTAATTCTCTTTCATGGTTGCGTCATTGTGCGGTTTTGGTATCAGGGTAACTGTAGCTTCATAAAAAGAGTTTGGCAATGACCCTTCTGTTTCTTTTATGCAAAACACATTAAGCAGTATAGGTATTAGCTCTTCTTGGAAGTTTTGGTAGAATTCTGCATTAAAACCATCTTGTCCTGGGCTTTTTTGGTTGGGACGTTTTTGATGACAGCTTCTATTTCCTCGTGACTTATAGGTTCATTTAAATTGTTTACCTGGTCTTGATTCAATTTTGGTATATGGTATTTATCTAAAAAACTGTCTATTTCTTTTACATTTTCCAATTTTGTGGCATACAGGCTTTTGTAATAAAACCTAATAATTCTCTGAATTTCCTCAGTGTCTGTTGTTATACCCCCTTTTCATTCCTGATCTTGTTAATATGAGTCTTCTAGCTCTGCATTTCGATTAGTTTGGATAGGGGTTTGTCGATCTTGTTGATTTTCTCAATGAACCAGCTCTTCATTTCATTGATTCTTTGGATTGTTTTCTGTGTCTCTATTTTGTTGATTTCATCCCTCAGTTTGATTATTTCCAGTCTTCTACTTCCCCTGGGTGAGTCTGCTTCTTTTTCTCTAGAGCTTTTAGGTATGCTGTTATGTCTCCAATGTGTGCTTTCTCTGTTTTCGTTATGTGGGCACTAAGTGCTATGTACTTTCCTTTTAGCACTGCTTTCATAGTGTCCCATAGATTGGGGTATATTGTGTCTTTATTTTCGTTGAATTCAATGAAGATTTTAATTTCTTTCTTTATTTCTTCCTTGACCCAGGAGTGGTTCAGTAGTTGACTGTTCAGTTTCCATGAGTTTGTAGGCTTTCTGGGTGTGGAATTGTTTTTAAATTATAACTTTACTCCATGATGATCCAATAAGACACAGGTGTTTACTCCAATTTTTTTGTATCTGTGGATGTTTGCTTTGTTACTGAGTATGTGATCAATTTTCGAGAAGGTTCCATGAGATGCTGAGAAGAAGGTATATTCTTTCCTGTTTGGGTGGAATGTTCTATAGATGTCTATTAAGTCCATTTGACTCATTACATCTGTTAGTTCTCTTATTTCTCTGTTTAGTTTCTGTCTGGGTGACCTGTCCATTGGTTAGAGAGGAGTGTTGAAATCTCCTACTCTTAGTGTGTGGGGTTTGATGTATGCTTTAAGCTTTAGTAATGTTTCTTTTATGTATGTGGATGCTTTTATATTAGGGGCATATATATTCAGGATTGAGACTTCATCCTGATGGATTATTCCTTTTAAGAGTATAAAATGTCCATCTCCTTCTCTTCTGATTGATTTTAGTTTGAAGTAGATTTTGTTCGATATTAGTATAGCCACACCCGCTTGTTTCTTAGGGCTGTTTGATTGAAAAAACTTTTCCCAACCCTTTATTCTGAGATAATGTCTGTCTTTGAGGTTGAGGTGTGTTTCTTGTAAACAACAGAATGTTGGATCCTGTTTTTGTATCCATTCTCTTAACCTGTGCCTTTTTATAGGTGAATTGAGTCCATTGATATTAAGTGATATTAATGAACAGAGGTTATTAACTGCGGTTATTTTTTTAGGGTTGTAGAGTTTGTATGTTTCCCTTCTATGAGTTGTGCCAGTGAAGGGCTGTTAGATGTCTGTGTTATTATGGGTGTTGTTTGCTTCCTTTAGGTGTGGTTTTCCTTCTAGTACTTTCTGTAAGGCTGGGTTTGTGGCTATGTATTGCTTAAATTGGTTTTTATCCTGAAATATCTTGTTTTCTCCATTGATGGTGAATGAAAGCTTCGCTGGGTATAGTAGTCTGGGCTTGCATCCATGGTTTCTTAGTGTCTCCAGCACATCTATCCAAGACCTTCTGGCTTTCATGGTTTCCATAGAGAAGTCAGGTGTAATTCTGATAGGTTTACCTTTATACGTTCCTTGGCCTTTTCCCTTTGCAACTCTTAGTATTCTTTCTTTATTTTGTATGTTTTGTGTTTTGATTATTATATGGCAAGGGGATGTCTTTTTTTTTTAATCCAGTCTATTAGTCTATTTGGTGTTCTCTATGCTTCTTGTACCTTCATAGGCATATCTATCTTTAGGTTGGAAAAGTTTTCTTCTATAACTTTTTTGAATATATTTTCTGGGCCTTTGACCTGTGCTTCTCCTTCTTCTACCCCTATTAATCTTAGGTTTGGTCTTTTTATGGTGTCCCAGATTTCCTGGGTGTTTTCTGTTAAGAATTTTTAGATTTGTTGTTTTCTTTGATCCATGAGTTTATTTTCTCTATAGTATCTTCAGCGTCTGAGAATCTTTCTTCTATTTCTTGTAGTCTATTGGTTATACTTGTCTCTGCAGTTCCTGTTCATTTACCCGGATTTTCCATCTCCAGTCTTCCCTCGGTTTGTGTTTTCTTCATTGCCTCCATTCCAGTTTTTAAATCTTGAACTGTTTCCATTACCTGTTTGATTGCTTTTTCTTGGTTTTCTAGGTTATCTTTGAGGAATTTATTCATTTCTTCTAACTTTTTGTTAGTTTTTTCATCCCTTTCTTCAAAGGAGTTTTTCATCTCTTCTTCAAAGGTCTCTATCACTTTCATAAAGTTATGTTTAAAGTCGATTTCTTTTACTTCTTCTGGGTTAGGTTGCTCAGGTTTTCCTGTTGAGTAGTTGTTGGTTTCTGGTGTTATCATGTTGCTTTTTAGGTTGTTGCAGGAATTCTTGGCTTGGTGCCTGCCCATCTCTTCCTTTGATTGCTGTCAGGGGAGTTGCAGCGTGTTGGGACCTCCCAGGAAGGCTTGTACACACTTACCTTTCTGGATAGCTGATCTCAGTTCAGGAAGAGGAAGTCCCGTCTGGACTTCGGATCTGTCTGGACCTCCGATCTCAGCACAGGAAGAGAGAGTCCTGGTGTTCCAAGGACCCGCAAAGGAAAGGGCAAACTTGCGATGGGCGGCAGGTTCATGTGGAACAAAGAGGCCTGCTGAAGCAGGATCCCTTGGAGACCTTACTGCCAGGTCTTTTGTGACATTCCCTCACACAACCTTACCAGTCTGCACCTCCGATCTTAGCCCAGAAAGAGAAAGTCCTTGTGTTCCAAGGACCCACAGAAGAAAGGGCAAACTTGCAGGGGAGGATGCAGGGTCGTGTGGAACAGAGGCCCGTGGGGACCTTACTGCCAGGCATGCACAACCTTACCAGTCTGCCCCTCCGATCTCAGCACAGGAAGAGAGAGTCCTGGTGTTCCAAGGTCTCACAGAGGAAAGGGCAAACTTGCACATGTGGGGGGGGGTGCAGGGTCGTGTGGAACAAAGAGGCCCACGGGGACCTTACTGCCAGGTGTGCACAACCTTTCCAGTCTGCACCTCCGATCTCAGCACAGGAAGAGAGAGTCCTGGTGTTCCAAGGCCCCACAGAGGAAAGGGCAAACTTGTGTGGGGGGGTGCAGGGGTGTGTGGATCAAAGAGGCCCGTGGGGACCTTACTGCCAGGCACACACAACCTTACCAGTCTGCACCTCCAATCTCAGCACAGGAAGAGAGCCAGGATGATTCTTAAAGAAATTTAACAATGAATGCTGGAGATAATGATTATCAATCATTGCATCTGTTGTTAATAAATATAAAGTCCAATCATCATTATATTTCTGTAACAAGTGATCTTTATCATAAGGGAGTACAATTTTTTCTGGAAATTTACAAAAGGTTTGTACACTCATCCCCCTACCTTTTTAGAGCAACCGTAAAACTAAATCATAATATGGTGTAATAACACAGGAAGGAGAAGCAGGTATATGTACCCACATAATAGGTCCAGTTTACCAAAAAACACAAGTTGGTGCAAAATGAGAGGTTAACACTAATAATTGTATGGGCTTATCATAATCTACCCTTTGTAAATGTACCTGTTCTATACTTCGCATAAGCAATTTTAGAATTCCTTTGGCTTCAGGAGTAAGCATTTGGGAGGATGAGGGGTCAATATCCCCCGGTAATATATCATATACTTGTTTAAGATCTCTAGACTTAATAGGTAGTGAAGGGCATACTCATTGCATGTCACCCAAAAAGTGTTGCCAATCATGTAAGTTCTTAAGATGAGCACAATCAAACTGCAACTTCTGTAGTTTAATTCCTCCTTTTTGCAAACTGTGTCCAAGATAAAAATATTGGGACATGGCTTGAAATTTTTCTGGTGCGATAATCAATCGAGCAGCTTCTAGGGCTTGTTGCATGTCAAGGAATGCATCATGCACTTTTTCCAAATGTTTAGTGGCCAATAAAATATCATTCATATAATGAATCATGTAAAGATCGGAATATTTCTGTCTAATGGGATGTAGTACTACTGCCACATAAGATTGGCATATAGTGAGGCTATTTGATATGCCCTGGGGTAATATGAACCAATGGGAGCATAATGTAGGTTCTTTAAAATTAATAGAGGGTAGGCTGAAAGCAAATCGAAAGCAAGCATGAGGATGCAAAGAAATGGTAAAGAAGCAATCCTTTAAATCAACTACAGTAAGATGCCAATCTTTGGGAATAGCAACAGGAGAGGGGAACCCTTGCTGCAGCAGCCCCATAATTTGCATGGTTCTATTTACTGCACGAAGGTCTTGAAGCAACCTCCATTTACCAGATTTTTTTCTTTATTACAAAACTAGGAGTATTTCACGGGGACATGGATGGCACTATATGCCCAGCAAGTAATTGTTCTTGTACTAGAGCATGGGTTGTCCACAATTTTTCTTCAGTTAGGGACCACTGTTCCACCCATACGGGATCATCTGCAAACCATGTGATAGGTATGGGTGTGGGCAGTGGGACAGTGACCTACACTAAAAATGTCCCAGCCCAGTAGGATCCCCTGGAAGGTGAGTAACCTGGTCATCAGTCATTAACGATGATGTCTGGCCCTGATGCAAAGTGCCTAGGCCCTGGCGAGGTCACCATCCCATAGCTTTCATCAGAGGTGGCTTTTCCTGAGGACACCTTTATAGGTTGTGTTGTTAGGAGAGCCCCCATCTCTGCTAGGAGATCAGATCCCCATAGATTGACAGGCAAGATGGGAAAAACATATGGCTGAAAAAACCCTCATGTCCTTCTCCATCATACCATCTCAATGTTTTTGAACTTTTTTGAGGAGTTACTTGATCGTGCAAGCAACTTGTGTTCATGCAGCGCTGTCATCCAGGGGCCAAGCCTTAGGCTCCAGAATCCAAAATACCCTCAAAAGTTTTCCCTTCTATATTTATTTTGAGCTGGGGTCACTCATTCAATGGATTAATCCAAAAGACAGCTGGCCCTGAGGATCCAAATCCCAGGTTGCCATGACTCTGTCTCCTAATTGCCTTCTTGAAATTCAGATAAGGAATTAGTACTAATTGAGCTATACATTCACCTTGAGGAATGGCCAAAATCCCTTGTTGGACAGATGACATAATCTTGATTTCTCCCTGATAGTCAGAATCCACGATACCTGGGTGTATCTCAATTCCTCTTAAGATAGTACTGCTCCTTCCCAGAATCAGTCACATAGACCCCAATGGTAAAGGACCATATACATTCATGGGAAGAGCCTGCTACCCTATTTGGGGTGTTAAGATTGCTCGGGTGGAGGTGCAGAGGTCCAATCCTGCACTCTTTGGGGTGGCTCTGATGAGGTCTGCAATGCAAAATGATTGCTTTGTGGAGGAATTGGATACAGCCACTGTTGGGGTACTGCCTCAGTGGTCCCGTAGTCATTGTTCCATACACTGAGGTTCTGGGGCCCTGGAGTGGGGCCCTCCACCAGTTTCCCTGCTATTGATTAATAGTAGGTGGCAGGGGTTTCGTATCTATGTATGTCTTGGAGTGGCAATCATTAGCCCAATGCGCTCCCCTTCTGCATCTATGGCACATACCAAGTTTCTTCCCTCATCCCATCATGAGCTGTGGGCATTCCTTCTGGAAATAGCCAGGAGTTCTGTAGTTAAAACAATTACAGCCTCCAGTCCCTGTCCTCACATGTTTCCCCAAGGCTGAATAGCTGCTGCTATAACCTGGCCTTGAATGAAATTTCCATCTATATCTCTGCATATCCTGATATATTCATTTAAACTCTTTGCTTTGTGAGGGTGTAAGGCTTCTTTACAATATTTGTTAGCATTTTCAAATGCAAGTTGTCTTACTATGGGCATGGCTGCCGTGGCATCACCAAACAAGTTCCCTGCCAACTGCAATAGCCTATCTACATAGTCCTGAAATGGTTCTGAAGGCCCTTGTAAAACTTTAGACAGCTGATCTCCCACTGCCTTGTTGGGTAGGCCCTTCCAGGCTTTAGTAGCAGTGGCCGCTATTTGTGGAAATAACACCAGATCATACAAAATTTGTTGCTGCAAATCAGCACAAGCCCCTTCCCTAATCAACATATCTAGATTATGTTGAGCTTGTCCAGCTTGAGCATTTAATCACACCATCTTCAAACAGTTTTCCTGGTATTCTCCCCACCATAGAAGATAGTCTCCTCCAGATAAAACAGCACAGCATAATTGCTGTCAATCACTTGGTGTTAAATTCAGAGCAGAAAAAGACTCAACAATGGCCAACGTGAAGGGTGCTTGGGCCCCATGTGCAGCAACAGCTTCCTTTAATTGCTTCATCTCCTTAAACTGTAATGGAAAATGTTGGCTTATCACCTGCCCCAGATTATTAGAGTCTGGTACTTTCACTACACGTGCCACCATGTTTGCAGAGTGGAAATACACCCCTCTATTTTCATCCTTTTTTGAATGAGACCACCACCCTTCATCATAAGCCAATGGGGCTGAAGGAGTTGGGGGTGAATCTTCTTCTGCTTTACATTTTCTCAGCTTTCTGCGAAGATCTCTTATCTCCCTACATATTATTTCCTCCTTATCTTCCAATGATTCCTTACTATCCTTGAAAAACTCAGATTCATCAGACACCTGCCTAGTGATTGACTGTTTTCTGTACCGGGCAGAGTGGATTTTCTCTTATGATCCTCTCCCAACATTTTTCCCATTATCTCTGCCACATGCCCCCCTTTCTCCTTCTTGATCCTCAATAGAACACAGAGAGTGGTGGGTCTCTTATCATGAATTTCTTATAAAACTTCCCTAGCTGCTTCTACCTCCCATTTAACTTTCACCCTATCCATTAGCAGAGCATCTTTAACTGCCACAATGAAAAGGTGACAGTGGGAAAGCTGTCAGGGCCCTCTCATTGTAGTTTCTTTTGTAGGTCTCTGCACACCTCTCCTGTTGGGTCTCTTGAGGACAGGCCTTTGTACCCCCACATGATCTGTTTTATACTCTTGTGGTTGGTTGTTCTGAAAACAAGAACAAAAACAAGAACAATTTGTTGTTTTCAGCAATGTTTCTAAAGATGTTTATCCCTAAGCCATGTGAGTTACGGTGATGAGCCTCTTGCTTTTGCTGGCTTGGACTCCCCTGCTTAGGGCTCTATATACTGTGTGAGAAAGTGGAATAAAGGCTTGTCTGCACAACCTGAAGTTGTGCTGTGTGTTAACCCTGACCTCCCTTGCTCAGAGAACTACACTTAACATGCTGGCACGGCAAGTGGTGGTCCCACCGAGATCTGAGAAAGAAGGGGTAGTGGACGGGGTTGTCCTAGGCTGGTAAGGACGGATTGGGGTAAAATGGGATCCACAAGCAGTAAGAGAGACCTGATATGTCAGATATCTAAATTGTTAGAGCAACAAGGAACCACAGTCAAACAGAGAACTATGGAGGATTTTCTTAAGACTACAGCCACTGCAAGCCCATGGTTTTTGAAAGGTGGAGGTCTGAACATCCGTGATTGGCAACAGGTAAAAAGAGACTTGTAGAAATGACTGCAAAAGGAGGGTGCTGATAGCTTCCCTATATCTACCTTTTCGCTATGGCGCCTGATCTGCGATGCCCTGGTTACTAATAAAATGAAAATAAGACAGGAGGTCGCTGCAGCTAAAGAAATACTTGAAGAAATACAAGAGGAGGAGACTCGCCAGTCCATAGGATCGGCGGAGGAATCACATAGGGACTGAAAGGAAGAGTCAGGGGTACCAGGGGGGACTTTGGAATCTGGTGCAGGACCAAGGCTAGCACCAAAGTCTGCATGCTTTTGGGTGCAAAACCAGATAGCAATAACCTGTGAGTCAGAAAATGGGGAAGACAGAGAATAGTTTATCTGATGAGGAAGAACAGCTAATGCAGGAAATTAAGGTACTTCAGAAAAGGCTGAAGTGCTGTAAGGTGAAGGATTCCTTATGTGTACCATCAACCCCACCTGCTTATAATGAGGATTGGGGAAGGAGGAAGGACCGTTGGGGACTGACAGATGAGTGGGAGGCCGAAGAGGGCTCAGGAAGAAGAGGAAGTGTCTGCTTTCAGCCCTGGCACACAGTTGATCTAGTCATAGAGGTACCTGATCTGAACAATCCAGGACAGTTGCTAAGACAACATGTGCCCTTGAACTTAAAGGAGATGAAGCAATTGAAAGAGGCCGTGGTGGCATGTGGGGCGCAGGACCCCTTTACTCTTGCTGCGGTAGAATCTTTTGCGGCATTGAATCTTACACCTAGTGATTGGCAGCAGCTATGCCATGCAGTACTGTCAGGAGGAGATTACTCATTGTGGAGGGGAGAATATCAAGAAAATTGTTTACAAACGGCTAGGTTAAATGCTCAAGCAGAATAGGTACAGAGCAACCTAGACATGCTAACTGGAGCAGGAGCTTATGCTGACTTGGCCAATCAAATTTTGCTCAATCCTGCTGTATATCTTCAAAGGGCCACTGCAGCTACCACAGCTTGGAAAGCCCTGCCAAACAAGACCACAGGGGATCAGCTGTCAAAAGTTTTACAAGGGCCTTCAGAACCATTTCAGGACTATGTGGATAGGCTATTGCAGTTGGAAGGGAATTTGTTTGGTGATATGACCAGAGCTATGCCCATAGTTAAGCAGCTGGCATTTGAGAATGCAAATAAATACTGTAAGGAAGCCTTGAGGCCACACAAGGCAAAAAGCTTAAATGAATACATCTAGATCTGCTGGGATATTTATGAGCACTTCATTCAGGGCCAGGTGATTGTTGCTGCTATCAGGCCTGGGCAAGAACCCTGAACAACTGGGGATAAAACCTACTTTAACTGTGGTGTCCTTGGACATTTTAAAAGGAATGTCCACAGCTCACTCAGGGAGCTACCATCAGATCAGGAAAGTGCCCACGATGTAAAAGGGGGGCTGACTGGGCAAATGATTGCAGATCTAAGTGATTGCATATCTAAGACAGATATAGATGGAAGGCCTCTGCCCGTCCAAGACCAACAGCAAGGCAACTGGCAGAGAGCCCCACTCCAGGGCCCCAGAACTTCAATGTATGGAACAATGACACCAGGAGTCAGGGGTTCTCACCCCAACAGTGACCATACCCAGTTTGTTCCAAAGTGCAATTCTTTTGCATTTCAGACCTCGCCCACCTCACCCCAGGAATTGCAGGACTGGACCTCAATACCTCTGCCCAAGCAGTCTTAACAGCTGAAATGGGGATTCAAGCTTTACCCACTAAAGTTTTTGAGCCACCTCCTAGAGGGACCTTTGGGCTTATCTTAGGAAGAAGTGGTACCATCTTGAGGGGAATTCAAATTTATCCTGGGGTTGTTGATACAGATTATCAAGGAGAAATAAAAATTATGACATTGGTTACTCAAGGAGTTACAGTAATTCCTCAGGGGGGATCGTATTGTCCAATTGGTCTTGGAACTCCTAGTTAACACCTCCAACCCTGTGGCCAGGTACAGTCGGGGTGCTAAGGGTTTTGGATCATCTGGCCCTGCAGCCTTTTGGGTAGCACATATGAAAGAAAGCCACAATTAGAATTGATTATTGATGGGAAGTCATTTAATGGGATTTTAGACTCTGGAGCTGACGTCTCCATCCTGTCCTTAAAATCCTGGCCTAAGAAGTGGCCATTAGAAAGTAGTACTACCACCCTACAAGGAATAGGTCAAGCAAGTCTCAGAAAGAGTACAAAAATATTAGAATTGCAGGATAATGAAAGCCATGAGGGTTACTTTCAGCCATATGTCCTCCCAAAACTCCCTGTTAATCTCTGGGGAAGAGATGTCCTGAGTGAGATGGGGGCTTTCTTAACCACTCAGCCCACACCACAACCACCAGTGGCCCAAATTATGTAGCAATGGGGATGGAGACCAGTGCAGGGGCTGGGAAAAAATCTTCAGGGCTGGTCGCAGCCAGTGACACCAGATACTTCCAACCGCACCCAGGAAATACATGATAAATTTCACCTTAATGCATGCTCTCTTTGGCATCATACTCAATGCACACGAGATGTAGCACAAGTCATTACATCTTCTTGTACTCAGAGTGCTCTTTTCCTAAGAGTTAACCCACGAGGGTTATGACCAAATCAATTATGGCAAATGAATGTTACACACCTGCCCACTGCAGGGAAACTTATGTTTGTCCATGTATCAGTAGACACCTTTTCAGGAGTCATTTTTGCATCCTTGCATTCATGAGAATGAGCAAAAGATGCCATTGCACACTGCCTATCTGCTTTTGCCTATATGGGCAAACCCGAGGTTATTAAGACAGATAATGGCCCAGGATATATCAGCAAAAAACTTTTATCCTTTTGCTCTTTCTATAAAATTTCCCATAAAACAGGCATCCTGTATAACCCAATGGGTCAAGCAATTACGGAAAGAGCCAATCAGATCCTCAAGCAATATTTTCAAAAAATAAAAAGGGAGGAGTTCATATTCTCCCCAACAACTCAATTATTCACTATTCTCTTTATTTTAATTTTTTTGAATGTGGATGCTGAAGGGCGCTCCCTTATGGAGCACCAAACACAAGTTAGGGCTTAGAGCCTAGGATAGGTTGGTTGGAAAGATCTGCAAACAGAAAGATGGATGGAACCAACCCCCTTGTTAGCAAAGGTGAGGGGGGCTGTATATGTTTTTCCTCCAGGAGTTGATAAACCAATTTGGGTGCCAGATTGGTGCGTATGGCCAGTGACCCAGGATGAAGACTGCGACGCTCCTTCTGCTTCAGGTGATGACCCTGGTAACAAGAACAGAATCTGGGTGATGTGGAGTCTGGTGAGAAACCCCCAACTTTTAATGCCAGTTAGTAAAAATAGCCCCCTCTTTCCGTACCCTCACGTTTTGCTTACCTGTCATTGGTGAAGGAGTCCTCCTTTCATCATGGAAGTTTATTAATCATATTCATAGTATGGTGAGTAATATACTGCATCTCATCCTGAAGGAGGATTTGACTTATGGTCCCAAGCCTGCTCCTCAGTGTTGGGATGCTGACAGAGATTTTAATCTCCACCCCACAGTTATTTGGGGAGAATGTATTGCTTAAGAGCCTGATTTGTTATACTGCTGGACACAATATGACTATTCGATCCTCTGCTTGCATTCCTGACCCATTTTTCTTTGTATTGTGGAATAGCACTTTGGGGGGCGATATTAATTGTTCTTCCAGGATCTGCAAACTGAGTAATTGCTGTGATGGTTCTAATGGAGCCTTGATCATTTGAGTGCCTGCTGTGATTCCTTTGCCAGTGCTGGTGTCTCAAGAATGTCAGGAGATCATCCTTTATCAACAGCGGAGGGAGAGACTTTGGGATAACAGCTGCAATTGTTGCTGCTATTGCTGTTGCTGCTACTGTGGCTATGGTTGCTGAAATTGTCATTTCACAGACAGCTGTGACTGCAGTGACTTTGGATCAGCTGTCTGAAAGGGTTAGCAAGTCCCTGCAGACACAGAGTGCTCTGGACTCTCATATTGGATTTGGACTTTTGAATTTGGATTGACGTACTGTGCTTTTGCAAGAACAGGTAGATTTCCTTTGGCCCCTGCAACAAATGTCTTGTACGTTACACCTGCTAATGCTGTAAATGCTAGTTATATGATTAAACAGTTAAATGCATATCTGCAGACAGATCATCATATTGTTAGTATTAATAGCACAGGGGTCCCTGCTGTGTCTGGATCCAGTCAGTAGAATGCCATGGCCCAGCTTGGGGACTGGGTCCAGCAATTGTCTGGAATGCTCTCACTTGCACTGATATTGGGGTTATCTGTTGTTGTATTCTCTGCTGCTTTATGTGGCAATCCCACATACAGCACACTGTCACCTGACAAGTGTTGCTCGGGCTGTCTTCCGGTAATCAGGAAGTGCCCCAAGTCTGGCTGCAGGTGCTGCAGAAGTCATGAGGGATACCTATGATGGGCAACTGTCCTGGTATAGAGAGTTCACCTAAGACAGGGATTAAGGCCTCCCATAGATGGGCAAGAGCCTCTATCTGGGGGAGTCCTAAGACAGGGGCTCTAATGCTTTTAAAATAAAAAGGGGGAATTGTTGGGTCCCTAGAGGACAGGCCTTCGCACTCCTCTTGATCTGTTTTGCATTCTTGTGGTTGGTTAAAAACAGGAACAATCTGGTGTTTTCAGCAATGTTTTTAAGGATGTTTACCCCTAAGCCATGTGAATAATGGTGATAAGCTTCCTGGTTCTGCTGGTCAGCCTCCCCTGCTGAGGGCTATATATACTGTGTGAGAAAGTAGAATAAAGGCTTGTCTGCAGAACCTGAAGTTGTGCTGTGTGTTAATGCCAATGTCCCTCGCTCAGAAGAACTAGTGTTGCTGTGCTGTCGTGGAAGATATGTAAAGTGTGGCTTCAAAAGCAAGCAAACAAACAAAGAGTGAGGGGGCATGGTGAGAAGGCTCAGCAAAAGGATATGCTTGCTGCCAAGCCTGATAACCTAAGTTTGATCCTGAGATCCACATGATGGAAGGGAAGAACTGAGTCCTTCTACTTGTCCTCTGATCTTAAGCATGTTTAAACATAGAACATGTTTTAAGGAGAGATTCATGGGGCTGTGAACCAACAGTGTGCCTGGGCAGGAATCTCCAGGGCACAGGACAGAACGTTTTTCTCCTCTGGGCTATGGAATATCTTTCGTGTATTTGCTAGACTATCAGAAAACTCGTTGTTCTGATCAGGCTTTGTCAGGTCTTGAAAAAAGTGCCAGGAGTTAGGTTTCCCAGAACACCCATGCTCCCTGTATTCCACGGCCATAGAAGTTGAATTCCCACCCACTAAGTACATAAGAAACCTAGAATAGGCTCTGTTACAACCCTACCATGGCAACCAACTTGCCAGATCTTAGCGTTTGTGTCAGGAGTGTCCCTACTCCCTTCTGGCCAGGGACAAGACAGGGAGCACAGGGGACCAGAACAACCCTAACTTTGCTTCACATACAGGCACCACAAGGACATTCTACAGTGTCCTGGACCAACTTTACTTACCCCACCCAGCTAAGAATCAGGGCTCTTTGTATGTTGCAGCCACTCCCAATCTTTGCAGGGACTTCTGGTCTGGTCCAGCACAGGTTGAAGTTAGGATACTTTGTACTTATCTATAGCTTGCAGTTCCAGGGAGTCTGCTGGGGAAGCAACAAAAGTCATAGGGGGCTTTCTGGGAGGAGTTGAAGGAAGAGGATAGGTCAGGGCTTTGTTGCTGGGAGGTGCCTCGGCTAAGCCTGTGGGTGGTGGTGTACAGAAATCTAGGCATGCTGTGGCCCTGACTACTGTGCCTCACCAGTTCCACATCCAATGTTTGCAATCTAGCATTTCCTAGCCTCTACCTCTGAAGGAGTAGCATTTTGGAAAGGTACATGGGATAGATCTCTGGTGCAAGGATCGGGGGGGGGACTTTCAGAGGAAGCCTTGTTCTGCCTCAGATATGGTTCTCAGTAGGAACTGACCCTATCCTTGATACAGCAGGGAGAAGCAGGACTGGATAAAACTGGGTATTGAGATAGACCCGTTCTTGGACTGTGAAAGCCCAAACCTTCTTTTGAGGGCTAGTGAGGCACTTGGTTTAGAACCCAGTGAATGAGAGAACCAGCCAAGAATAGGGAGGCTTTTGGTAACAGGTGCAACAGGCTAGGCTCCCCAAAGATGGCCTTTCCTCAGCCTCACTTTTGGAGTGTATTCCATAGAAATGGGACCTCCGGGATTATGTTTCATACCTGAAAATCTATCATCAAGATGCCACACCAATGTCCTAAGATGGGAACACTTCAAGCCTCTGAATTCACTGATTTCTTCCCTAGCAGATTGCTACTGTTGTTGTAAGATGTTCTAAGACTTAGCATTTCATCCTGGAAATCTGTGTCCTTAGCTCTGTGAAAAGAGCAAATTCCATGGTTAAGTGAATGCCTTGTCACCCCTGTGACAGATGCTGGTTCCAACGTGAAAGACACAGATGGCACAGCAAAGAGCAAATGCAAATGTATCCATAGCTTCCTTGAAAGGCTGGCACATAGAAAGGGATGATCAAAGAAAGGGCCAGGCAGGGAAAAGGGTTAAGACAGAAGGGTTAGACTGGGTGGTGGCAGAGTGCCCTGTGCACAGCTTCTTCTTTAAGGACACAGCTATTTGGGGAATTAGAAGGAGGATGTGTTAGATCACCCTAACTTTTCTCAGGTGAGTTACCTTACCTTGGAAGTGGAATAGCCTGAGGCTCTCATGTCACCTGCCTTCTGGAGTTGGTCTGAAGATTCATGGCTAGAATATAGTTGGTAACAGTGTTATTCTGAATGTTCTGTGTTGACATAACTGTTCTTGCAGGATGCAGAAATTCCTGAGGCTGTTGAGAGAGCATGTGACACCCATCCTCTCCCACAGGAGCTGGATACCCAAGCAGGAAACCTGTGTTGGGACTTCCAGCACAAACCTGCTCAAGTGGTACATCTGGTGGAAGCCATTCTGGACAGTCAACATTGCTGGTATCTGCTAAACAATGCATATGTGGCCCTGGTGTGTACCCAGGTCCTGATCCACCAGGAACAGTGGCTTTTAGCACTCCAGATGCTAGAGGTATGATAAAGATATGGTGGGTGGGAAAGAGAGAATTGGGGACACAGCAGCCTCCACCATACCCATGGTGTCATGAGCTGAGGCAGGATGTCCCACTGTGATGTGACCAAGTAATACCTTGCTTGGTAACCTAGGCAACTACCCTTTTAGGAAATATGTAGGTGTTGGCAGTCCCAGGCAAAGTGCTGAGCAAATATGTAGTTTAGATGTCATAGTGTGACAGAGACTTTCTTGGGGAGAATAAACACACTTGTTAATCACCCTAGACAGGGAACCCACAGTAGACCAAATGACAGATAACAGCAAAGTTCAACTTGGTCTCAATCTCTTGCAGGAAGCTGTTCTGTTATCAGAGTCTTGTGTGTTTTAACTTGTCTGAGTCTTCTTTACAGCTAGGCTCTATTTACTCTGGCAGGAAGGGGCACAGGGAATTCTTGAAGCCCCTTTTCTTAGCTGTTTCCCTCCCTGCTTACGGATCTCCCCTGCAGGATAGAACGTTTCAATCCGGGAGGCAACTGTTACACAACACTCCAACCCTTGCTCTGGCTCTTGCATTCTTTCCTCCACCTCTTCTGCAATGCTTCCTTAGACCTGGAAGAGGTGACTATAGATGTGGACCTAAGGCTAAGAAATGGGCCCCCATGCCACAGTAACAGTAACTTCTTCTGAGGAGCTTCATCACTGGTTATGAGTTGAAGCTGGTACTAACAGGGTATTTTGGGCATAAACACACAGAATTCACGACTGGGAAAACCATCCCCACCATTTGCCTCAACTTTTGAGTGAAGAAAATTTACATTCCCTAGTCTGCCCAACTCGGAGACAGGCTTGATCATCTTCACCTGTTCTGGTCGATCAGGGGTGCCTCCTGTGAACTGTACCTTGGGCTTTAAAGACTTCCAGAGGTGACATAACACACAATTTGGGTTTTTTAAATTTCTTTCCATAGGATCTCCAGTCCTCATCAAAGCCCTTCCACAGTTGTCTCGAGGAATCTGGATTTGGCTCTTTCTCTGCTCTCCAATTTTCTTATCTCCTCCATGTTGCTCTATCACTTTACAGACACACCTTAACCACTGCTCTAAGTTACTTGGATCTACCAAAGCCTTTCCCACTTTATAAAGATCTTGGTCCACCAAGGACTCAGCAAAGTGACTAAATCTCCATACCTGGGGCCTCGAGGTCCCTGCTGCGTCTGTCTTTTCTTTATCTTCTCTGTGTACATGATTCTGTCAGGTCCCATGAATTGGGTTTCAAACACAGTTCCTTTTATTCCTTGTTCCCTCAATACCATCTGTCCCTTCTTTATGGTTCTCCATCCACTGTTAGCTGTGGGGATTTCAGAGGGAGATAACCAAGTATTTCTAATGGCGTTCACCTGTCCATCTGTCAGAGATGGGCTTTTCCCATAAGGCCTCATGTTATGCAGCCTTTTCCTTCAGCAGGGTGGAGTGGGGTGGCTAGTTACTCAGTTTTCCTGCTTCTACCAGGTCAGATTGATCCCATCCTCTCCTATGTCCCATGGTCTCACAAGCCAGGGCGAAAAGGGGTGTTCCATTGCTTATTTGAAAGTCACCCCTCATTTAGCAATACAAGTGTTGAGTGTATCCTAACCACACTTATTTCTTGCATTGGACCATGGTTAATGCCCCCATCTGCATGCTAGATTACATATTCCCCTCTTCTATACTAAGGGTAGGACTTGGAGGAGTAACTTCTACTGCTTTTACCATCTCTCTTTCTCTGTTTATCTAATTTAGTTGTTAAATTGGCAGTGTTGTGTTCTAGCTGCCCTCAAGTCCCCTTACTGACAGGAGAACGTCCTTGTGGTCTGTAATTGACAAAGATGTTTGTGTTCTTTCTGGCTGGTGGTTTTCCACAGAAGCAGTAGAGGTATGAAAGGCTTTAGCTAAGGGAAAAATAAAGGTTGCTGATCTTCCATCTGAAAAGAAGCCTCCGCGTCTCAATCCCAGGACCCCCACCAGTCTCGGTATCCAAGCTGCGCTGGGTGCGACAAGTGGAGGTCCCACTGAGATCTTGAAAGTGGGGATTCATGAACGGGGTTGCTCCATCAGCAGGCTAAATTGAGGAGCATATTGGGGAAGATAATGTGTTTTTTTTTCATACCTAGAGATACTCTGAGGGACACCCTCCAAAAGACTAGCAAGCATAAAGAAGAGGCGGGAGGGTGAGTTGAATGCCTCAAATTCACTGAAACACTTAAAGCAACAAGGCATGGACATACAAGTTAGAAAGCCAAAGATTTCGTACAAACAAGAGCTCAAGTTAGCCCCTGGTTTATTATGGGTGGGAGTTTAAATGTTCCAGAGTGCGAACAAGCCAAGTCAGATTAAAAGGAGTATGTGTTTCTTCATCCCCAGAGACACTCTGAGGGATGCCCTCTGGAAGACTGGCCAATAGGGAATAAAGAGGAGGCAGGAGGGTGAATTGAGGGCCTCAAAAAGATGTGTACAGATATATGTTATTATGTTGTCCTTTGTGTTCTGGATTGGAGAAAGATATTTGATTCTGGGAACTACTAAGAAAGGTATTTTGACTTTAAAATATGGTTTTAAAGGATTTGATGCTTTGAAAAAGAGGTTCTTCTTTTGTCTCCATAGAGGATGAGAACCTGTGGATTCATTGCAAATTTATGTGGTTTGATTCACTGAGACCCCCTGAAATGTTGATGCAAAATACCCCCAAGAATGTAGCACCCCTGCTGAGTAAGAAATAGCCACACAGGTTGACGACACACCCTAGTTCCCTAAAAGATCGTTTAAGTGGGGCCCTTTCAGTGGTTCAGGAGCAGGAGCAGTGAGCCTGCTTCCCTGAGTTCTACTCCGCTCCATGTAGCAGCATGGACCCAGAGTGTGTCTGGGGCCAGAATGTAGCTGGAGCAAAGCTTTGCTAGGCATGTTGCCCTGGCCAAGTTGGTGCCCGGCATGGGGGACACAACAGCGGTGTCAGGAGTACCAGCAAATATGGCAACAAGTGCTGGACCATAGAAGATTGGCAAAAGAGAGACCTTGGAATCACTGCAGCTCTGATTGCTACCATAGATACTGCTGCTGGAATTGCTCTTTCCCAGACTCTGCAGACAGCTGAGACTGTCAACCATATGGTTGAAAGAGTCAGCAATGCTTTGACATTCAAAATGATCTTAATGGACATATTCAATTGGGCATATTGACCTTAAACCAACAGATGGGTCTGGTTCAGGAGCAAGTGGAATATCTTTGGACTTTTCAATGACTAACATGTTCTAGCTTTTATCATGTTATGTGCCCTATTCCTGGCACTGTATTGCATGCTTCTGCTACTGTTATGGAACTCAACCATCTTATGAGAGGGGTTTGGAATACTGCTTTTGTTAATTTTACCACCCAGTTAGTGCATGCTAGATGGTTGCAGTGCTGGTCTGGCTCATTGGTATTGTTAGTCCTGGGGATACTTGGGCTATATATCTGGATAACCATGGATGCGCAATACATTGGGGGCAGGATGCCACCTAAGACAAGGAATATTAGAAGGTTATTCTCCATGACAGGCAAGGTACTCCACCCAAAGTAACAAGCCAGGCACCGTTTATTTTATAAAATAAAACGGGGAGTTGTTGTGATCTAGCTGCCCTCACTCCCCTTGACCGACAGAGGAACTTCCTTGTGATCTGTAATTGACAAGGATGATTGTTTTCGTTTTTGCTGGTGGTCTTCCACAGAAGCAGTAGAGGTATAAAATGCTTTAACTCAGGGAAAAATAAAGGTTGCTGTTCTTCCACCTGCAAAGAAGCCTCTGTGTCTCAATCCTGGCACCCCCCGCCAGTTTTGGTATCCTGGCTGTGATGGCTCAGCAAGCAGCTATAATTGGGGAGGCTATCTGCATCTCCCTTTCCTGTTGCAATTACACCTTTACACAAACAAGTTCCTTCTTGACTGCCATCTCAGGTTTGGGTGCATTTCTGCTACACACAACAATGGTCAGGCAACCTCTGCTGCTTGCTACCAGTCTCCACTCTTGTGAGCTAATATCAAACCTTCAAAATTTCCTCTAAGCCTTTAACTGTTTTCAGCAATTCTCTGTATTCATGTTGTGGAACCAAATCTTCAATTAGGCATACCACCTCATACCACACATGCAAGAATACCATCCTGGGATTCTTCCCACAGACACTCCTAATCCTGATGACTCAGCCTTAGTTTGCATGTCTCACTACCCATAGCAGTAACCATGTGACTCGTTTCAGAGCATAAATACTATACCCACAACACAGGAATGGACTATATTTTTGGAATTTCCTTTGTGGATTCTCGCCCCTCAGGCTTTGCAGCCTCAGTTGCATGGTGTGCATGCATAAGAGGTCCATGTACTCACTCCTCCCTGACTATTCTTTCTCAGGTCTCTGTTAGGGCTCCAAGTAGGTTGTTTACCAAATCTTTTTTTTTCCTAGGGAGATAAAACACACTCATCTACTCACCCCAGAAAGGGAACCTGTGACAGACCAAAATATGGATACTACTTGGTATCCAACTTGGTGAACCAAAAAATTTTATTGGGGTTGATTACAGGAATATGGGTGAAGGGTTAGTTACAGGATCAGAAATGACTCAAAGACAGCTACATCATCAAGGTCCACCCCAGCAGCAACTGAACGAGTTAGAGGCTGTCCTTTCCTGATGCCTTGGTTGGTCTAAACATCTTCCAGGAAGGTGGGTGCATTCTCCATTTTTAGGGAGTTGAGGCAGTTGGCCTGGTCACAGAGTCTTTTTTTGCAGTTTAGCTTAGCTAAGAGAGTTCTTTGCATCTCGCTCTACCATGTCACAGCATCTTCTTTGCCCTTGGGTTCTGCATACTCTGTCAGGTTGGACCACAGTGAATCTGGTCAGTTTCAGGGAGTCTTTGAAGCTATTTTTAGTAGTTGTTGACTGTCATGATTAAGGAGCTCCCCTGCAGGATGGAATGTTTCAATCTGAGAGGAAACTGTCAGACAACATATACCAAGACACAGTTGCTATGGACACCTAACCTGAAGATTAACATAGAAGTGCACCATTGTAATGGCAACACTAGGGAGGCTGAGGAAAGACAATGGGCAGTTGCATGCCAGCCTGTGTCAACATGATAACACAAAATCATTCAGGAAGAATGCAGTGAACAGACAGGGAGTACATGGTTCAGCTGAGGTGACTACGGAGTGACAGTTAATAGCCTTGGTGATTAGAAATCATGGAGTGGGATTCTAAACTCTTGGAGGGAGTGCTTTCCCATAGCAAGATAAGGAAAAGAAGGCATAGTGAAGCCACTGTCTCTTCTTCTCTGTACTTGTGAGGTTGAGTAAAGGATGGTCTTACTTAGTTCTTGGAGGGCTTAACAGTTTAAGATTAGGAAATAGGCCATTGATTTATTCACAACTGGCATGAGAGGTCTGTCAGGCCTGTTTGGTTACTAGTTGGCCCAGAGCCACACCTCCCACCACGGCCTGCTGGAATGAAAGGGAACTAATGTTTGGTTGACATTGGTGATTTCTGGACCAGCGGGATTAGGAAACAAGGACAGGAAGTCACCTTAGCAGTATTTATTACAATGTTATGAACACCTTGACTTCAGTGTTTTCCTCACCCTCACGTGCCCATCACCAAGTCACAACTCCACCTGATCCCTGTTATGCAGTGGCTAGAAGCAGATGTGTGTATGCAGCTGGCATTTTGGCTGTTTCTATTTCCAATCATCACTAGACAAGGAACCCATGAATAAAATACTGAGTGTGAAGGGAAACTAAGTTTGTTATACTGTTTCTCACATCATCTAATTTCTCTGTGTCTGAGTAGCAGACTAGAACCTAGCAGCTGCAGGAGGAGAATGGCCTGGATATGACCTCATCATTAATAGATCAGAAACTGGGCATGAAACAGTTAAGCCACCTCCCTGAGATTCTGGGTGGGAGATACATGGCCAGGGTTCCCTCTGCAGAGACAGTGGAACCAAGGTTCTTTATCCAGAATCTTTCACTTAGGAAAGATGACTTCAGATTAATGCAGGCTTTCTGAGTAACGGAGTCCACACACTGAAGAAAAAAGATGTTTTTGTTTTTGACCAGAGAACTTACCAAATATTGACAGTGTGAGGCAGGTCCTCCAAAACTCAGTAAATCAGCCCTGAGACAGCAGATATGATCGTGCCACCCCAAAGGCAGATAGGCCTGTAGACTGCAGCTAAGCGGCCATAAGGTCTTGTCCCTGTGTTTATGAAATGTCCCCAGAATACTATGTCCTTATTGGTTCTGGGTATAGGCCAAGTCCTGATTTCATACTTTTGGCCAGTGGATAAACTCAGGGGACAACAGAGGAAAAAAAAAAGCGGATTTCTTCATGTGTGGCTATTGAGACAGTAAGCCGACTGAGAAGGATTAGGTCTTTCCTTTAGGGGTGGAGGAAGGTTCCTGTGTCCAGTCCATTGCACAAGCCTGGCCAGTACTTAGATGGGAGTGGAGAAAGGGGAGAGCAGGCTGGCCTCAAACTCAGAGGTCCTCCTGCATCTGTTTCCATAGTGCTGGGATTAAAGATGCATACCACCACACCTGGCTCTAAGCTTTCCTTTCATTCCTTTCACAGAACAGAAACACAGCTGGGAGGGATGTTGCTCTGAGGTCACCATACATTCATTCCATTTCTCTCTTCCCTTTTTTATTAAGAATTTTGTTAGTACAATCTTTTCTTATTCTACATAGCTATCCCCCTTCCCAGTCCCTACCTCCCCCTACTTCCTCCACCTTTCCCCACTTCCAAATCACAATCCACTCCTCAAAAAAGTAAGGCTTCCCATGGGGAGTCAACAAAGTCTGATACTTCATTTTGAGGCAAGACCAAGGAGCTCTGCCCTATATCTAGGTTCCAAAAAGTACCCCTCCAAAAAGAATATGCTCTCAGATGCCAGTTCAAACACTAGGGATAAATCCTGGTCCCATTGCTAGTGGCCCCAAAGACTATCTGAGCCTCACAACTGTCCTCCACATTTAGCGGGCCCAGTTTGGTCTTATGCAGGTTTTCCTCCTATTACTCCAGAGTCAGTGAGCTCTCACTATCCCAGGTCAGATGTTTCTGTGGGTATCATCATCATGGTTTTGACCTCTTTGCTCATATTATCACTCTCTCTCTCTTGCACTGGTCTCTGGTAGCTCAGCCCAGTGCTCTGCTGTAGATCTCTGTCTCTGTTTACATCAGTTGCTGGTTGAAGGTTCTATGACGACAATTAAAGCAGACATTAATCTGATTACTGGGCAAGTCCAGCTTAGGCATCCTCTCCACTGTTGCTTAGATTCTTAGCTGGGGTCATCCTTGTGGTTTCCTGGAAATTTCCCCTGGTGCTCTGTTTCTTGTTAGCCCTTTAATGGTGCCCTCAATTAAGTTATCTCTTTTTTTTTCTCTCCCTCACTGTCCTTCCCCCTTCTTGGGCACTCCTTCCCTCAGGTTTGCCTCTTCCCTCCTCTTCTTTCCTTCCCCTCCCCTTCCACCTTCACTTCTCCCCTTCCCACTTTTCTCAGGAGGATTTGTCTGTTTTCTTTACCCAGGAAGATCCATGTCTGTTTCTCTTAGGGTTTTTCTTATTACCTAGCTGCACTGGGATCATGGATTATAGGCTGGTTATCCTTTGCTTTATGTCTAATATCCACTTATGTGTAAGTATATACTATGTTTGTCTACTTTGATTGGGGATGTGTTACCTCACTCACGATTGTTTTTTCTAGTTCCATTTATTTGCCCATGACTTCCAAGATATCATTGCGTTTTCCCACTGAGTAGTACTCCATTGTGGAAATGTACCACGTTTACTTTATCCTTTCATCAATTGAGGGGCATATTGTATCCAGGTTCTGGTTATTATGAATAATACTGCTATGAACACTGTTGAGCAAATGGCCTTGAGGTATAAGTGTGGATCTTTTGATTATATGTCCAAGATTGGTATTGTTAGTTGCTGAGGTAGTTTATTCCCAGTTTTCCTTTTTTTTCCTTTTTTTTATTTATTTATTTTTCCATACATTGTTTTGTTTTATTTTTTCCATTCAAGAACATAATTAAAGAAATAAAATTTTTTTCCTTTCTTCCCCTTCTCCCGGTCCCCTCCCACTACCCCCCACCCCTCCTCCCTCCCCCTTCTTCCTTGAAAGAGGGCATGGTGCCCTGCCCTGTTAGAAGTCCAAGGCCCACCCC
>PVIU01014565.1:30537-51383 GCA_004026605.1 Ondatra zibethicus | reverse complement strand
AACAAAGAAAACAATACAAAGAATCAATGAGACAAAGAGTTGGTTCTTCAAGAAAAATCAACAAGATAGACAAACCTTTATCAAACTAAACAAAAGGCAGAGAGAGAATATCCAAATTAACAAAATCAGAAATGAAAAGGGGGACATAACAACAGACACGGAGGAAATACAGAGGAACATCAGGTCATTTTGAAAACCTATACTCCACAAAATTGGAAAACTTAAAGGAAATGGACAACTCTCTGGATAAATATCACTTACCAAAATTAAATCAAGACCAGATAAGCAAATTAAACAGACCTATAACTGCTGAAAAAAAAGAAAAAGTCATCGAAAGTCTCCCAACCAAAAAAGGCCCAGGACCAGATGGTTTCAGCTCAGAATTCTACAAGACTTTCAAAGAGGAACTAATACCAATACTCCTCAAATTATTCCACACAATAGAAACAGAGGGAACATGGCCAAACTCTTTTTATGAGGCTACAATTACCCTGATACACAAACCACAGAAAGACAATACTAAGAAAGAGAATTACAGACCAATCTCACTCATGAACATTGATGCAAAAATACTAAATAAAATACTGGCAAATAGAATCCAAGAACACATCAGAACCATCATCCTCCACGACCAAGTCGGCTTCATCCCACAGATGCAGGGATGGCTCAACATAAGAAAATCTGTCAATGTAATCCACCACATAAACAAGCTGAAAAATAAAAACTGCATGATCATCTCATTAGATGCCAAAAAAGCATTTGACAAAATACAACATCCCTTTATAATAAAGGTCTTGGAGAGAGCAGGGATAAAAGGAACATACCTCAACATAATTAAGGCAATATACAGCAAGCCAACAGCCATCATCAAACTAAATGGAGAGAAACTCCCAGCGATTCCACTGAAATCAGGAACAAGACAAGGTTGTCCACTCTCTCCATACCTATTCAATATAGTTCTTGAGGTCCTAGCTTGAGCAATAAGACACCAAAGGGAGATCAAGGGGATACAAATTGGAAAAGAAGTCAAACTCTCACTGTTTGCTGATGATATGATAGTTTACATAAGTGATCCCAAAAATTCTACCAAAGAACTTCAACAACTCATAAACACATTCAGCAATGTAGCAGGATACAAGATTAACTCAAAAAAATCAGCAGCCCTCCTGTACACAGATGATAAAAGGGCTGAGGAAGAAATCAGAGAATCAACACCCTTCCCAATAGCCATAAATGGCATAAAATATCTCTGAGTAACTCTAACCAAACAAGTGGAAGACTTGTATGACAAGAACTTTAAATCTTTGAAGAAAGAAATTGAAGAAGACACCAGAAAGTGGAAAGACCTCCCATGCTCTTAGGTAGGCAGAATATAGTAAAAATGGCAATCCTACCGAAAACAATCTACAGATTCAATGCAATGCCCATCAAAATCCCAACAAAATTCTTCAAAGACCTTGAAAGAAAGGCACTCAACTTCATTTGGAAAAGCAAAAAACCCAGGATAGCCAAAACAATCCTGGGCAACAAAAGAACTTCTGGAGGCATCACAATCCCTGACTTCAAACTATACTACAGAGCTACAGTACTGAAAACAGCCTGGTACTGGCATAAGAACAGACAGGAGGACCAATGGAACCAAATAGAAGACCCGGATCTCAATCCACACATCCTCGAACACCTGATATTTGATAAAGAAGCAAAAATATCAAATGGAAAAAAGAAAGCATATTCAACAAGTGGTGCTGGCATAACTGGATATCAACATGTAGACAAATGAAAATAGACCCATATCTATCACCATGCACAAAACTCAAATCCAAATGGATCAAAGACCTCAACATAAAGCTAGCCATACTGAACCTTATAGAAGAGAAAGTGGGAAGTACACTTGAACGCATTGGCACAGGGAACCACTTCGTAAATAGAACCCCAGCAGCATAGACACTGAGAGAAACAATTAATAAATGGGACTTCCTGAAACTGAAAAGCAAAGGACACGGTCAATAAGACAAAACGACAGCCTACAGAATGGGAAAAGATCTTCACTAACCCCACATCAGACAGAGGTCTGATCTCCAAAATAAAGAAGGAACTCAAGAAATTGGACACCAAAAGAACACATAATCCAATAAAAAAAAATGGAGCACATACCTAAAAAGAGAACTCTCAACAGAGGAATCTAAAATGGCTGAAAGACACTTAAGGAAATGTTTAACATCCTTAGTCATCAGAGAAATGCAAATCAAAACAACTCTGAGATTCCATCTTACACCTGTAAGAATGGCCAAGATCAAAAACACTGATGACAACTTATGCTGGAGATGTTGTGGAAGAAAAGGGAACACTTCTGCATTGCTGGTGGGAATGCAAGCTGGTACAACCCCTTTGGATGTCATTGTGTCGATTTCTCAGAAAATTAGAAACAACCTTCCTCAAGCCCCAATAATACCACTTTTGGGTATATATCCAAAGGATGCTCAATCATGCCACAAGGACATGTGCTCAACTATGTTCATAGCAGCTTTGTTTGTCATAGCCAGAACCTGGAAACAGTCTAAATGCCCCTCGATCGAAGAACGGATAATAAAAATGTGGTACATTTACACAAAGGAGTACTACACAACAGAAAAAAAAATAATGACAGCTTGAATTTTGCAGGAAAATAGATGGAGCTAGAAAACATTATTTTGAGTGAGGTAACCCAGACACAGGAAGACAATTACCACATGTACTCATACATATGTAGTTTTTAAAAATAAAGCAAAGAAAGCGAGCCTACAAACCACAATCCCAGAGAACTTAGACAAGAATGCGGATACTATGAGACTTACATAGATCTAATCGACATGGGAAGTAGAAAGTATAAAAAGACAAGATCTCCTGAGTAAATTGGGAGCATGGAGACCTTGGGGGAGGATTGAAGCGGGGAGGGGAGAAGCAGGAAGGGGAGCAGAGAAGAATGTAGAGTTCAATAAATATCAATAAAGTAAAAAAAAAAAAAAAAACGGCCATGATCGTTAATACAGTGATGTGGACTAATCCTTCTGTATCCCGTGTGAATCTATGTCACTATGATTGGTTTAGAAGCAAGCAAACAGACCATTAGCTTTACAGGACAAAGCTAGGTAGGAAAGCCAAACTGAGAAAGATGGGCTGAGGAAGGGCAAAGGCAGAGGGCCACCAGCCCAATGCAGAGGGAGCAGAGATGAACGCGCCATGCTAATAAAGGTACCATCACGTGGCAGAGCATAAGAAAGAATGTGGGTTAACTGAAAGTGTAAGAGTTAGCGGGCAGTGGTGGCACATGTCTTTAATCCCAGCACTCAGGAGGCCGGGACAGGCAGATCTCTGAGAGTTCAAGGCCAGCCTGGTCTACAGACTGAGCTCCAGGACAGTCTCCAAAGCTACGGAGGAACCCTGCCTCGAAAAAGCAAAAATAAATAAATAAATAAATAGGGTGTAAAAGTGTGAGAGTTAGTAATAAGCCCGAGTGATTAATATTAAGCCTTTGAGGGATTATTTGACAGCCGATGTGGGACAGGAAAACTTCCACCTACGATACAGACTTTTGCTCTGTTGAGGAAAAGAATGAAGGGACAAGGTCAGAAAAAGAAGGGAGTAGAAAGCCATTATTTCTCTTTCTTTCCGGTGTGATGGCTAAACACCAGGCTGGCCTCAACCCCACATATACTGGAGCTGGAGAGATGGTTCCCAGCAACCACATGGCAGCTCATAACTGTCTGTGACTTCAGTTCCAGAGGATCCAACACCCTCACACAGAGATACATGCAAACAAAATACCAATGCATATAAAATAAATTTTAAAAAAATTGTACATACTCCAAAAATAAGACAACGGGGCTGGGAATATAGCTCAGCACTTGCCACACAAGCCTGACAACGAGTCTGCATCTTAGAATACACATAAAAGCTGGACACAGTAGTACAAGCACTAGAAATCCAGTGCAGCCCTACAGGAAGATGGGAATAAGAAACTTGTTAGAATCTCACAGGTCCACTAGCCTGGCATATGCGGCAGGGAACATTAAGAAAGACACTGGCAGCCAGCTGTAGTGGCACATGCCTTTAATCCTAGCACTTGGGAGGCAGAGGCAGCCAGCCTGGTCTACAGAATGAGTGCCAGGACAGGCTCCAAAGTTACAAAGAGAAACCCTGTCTCAAAAAAACCAGAGTGAAAGCCAGGCAGTGGTAGAACACGCCTTTAATCCCAGCACTTGGGAGGCAGAGACAGGTGGAGCTTTGTGAGTTTGAGAACAGCCTGGTCTACAAGAGCTAGTTGCCAGGACAGGCTCCAAAGCTACAGAGAAACACTGTCTCGAAAAACCAAAAAAAAAAAAAAAACACCCAAAACTATCAAACCCCTCACTAATGTGTATTTATAAAGTAAAAATATGTTCTTTGGCCTTTTCCCATCAAATAAAGTATGACTCTTATTTTTGTTATTCAAAGCTTTTCACTGAGTTATCGTCCCACTTCATGGAACTTGCTACCATAGTATTCAGTGGTCTTTTGTCTACTTATAAATTTTATTGGCGAAAATTCTGCAAATGTCTATTACTGATAGCTGAACAAGGCAAGCATACTTAATATCACTGAATTATATACTATTTTATCAGTTTATATGTGTGATGAGTGTTTTGCCTGCATGTATGCCTATTGTCCTTGAAGGCCAGAAGAGAATACTATACCCCCGAAACTAGAGTATCATATAGGCACTGTCCTATAGGTGCTAGGAATTGTATCTGAGTCCTCCAGGAGAGCAACCAGTCTTCTTAACCACTGAACCATCTCTTCAGCCCCTGAGAATCATACATTTTGAAATGGTATAAGTAGCAAATTTTATGGTATATATGTTTTAGTAGTCTTTATGGGGGGGGGGGCTATCGTCCTATCTGTAATTCAAGCCTCATGAAAGAGATGAAGGAGGATCAGAAGTTTAGCAAATTCAAGCCCATCTTGGGCCATGTGAGACTCAGAAGGAAGGACAGATGAATGCGTGAAAGCTAGTACACATGCACAAATTTACCTTTTATCCAAAGCTCTCAAAACTTTAGCAAAAACTTCCAATTCACAGAATTCACTGCCCAGTTGACATAAGCGTCCCTGTTGGTAAAGCTGTAATAATAAGAAGAAAAATAATTATTTTTTTAACTTTTTAATTTAACTTTCTACTCTGTGATTAAAAAAACAGGATATAGCTCCCCCCCACCTCCACCCCCTACCCCCACTAGGTGATTGTATCTCAAGATGTGAACTCGCAGCTACTGTTCCAGGACCATGCCTGCCTGCCACCATGCTGCCCGCCATGATGGTCATGGACTTTAACCCTCTAAAACTTAAGCCCCAAATAAACTCTTCTCTAATTTAAAAAACAAAACAAAACAAAAATAAAAAAGCAGGATTTAATAGAGGATTTTAATGACTGATTTTAAGTATAAATACACAGCAATATCAGAAAAGAGGCTTGCATGAAGAAAAATGCAATGAGCAAATTTCTATAGTTCATAAAAATTTTAACAATGCACATAATTGTTCAGAATTAGTATTGTGAAATAGAATAGCACCTGGAACATTATAAATTACAAAGAAGTGGTATTTAACTATATGTATCATACAGAAGCCCATTACTTAAGAAACTTAAATGTTTCTTTTTTTCTTGAAACAAAACTGGATAATTTTAAGTTATCAAAATAACAGCAAAGCCAGCATCTAGAAAACAGCATGTCGCCAGGCAGTGGTGGTGCACGCCTTTAATCCCAGCACTTGGGAGGCAGAGGCAGGCGGATCTCTGTGAATTCGAGACCAGCCTGGTCTACAAGAGCTAGTTCCAGGACAGGCTCCAAAGCTATAGAGAAAACCTGTCTCAAAAAACAAAAACAAAAAAAAAAAAACAAAAACAAAAAACAAAAAAAAAGAAAGAAAGAAAACAGCATGTCATTATGCTCCATTGGGACATTTCAGCCAATCTCAAATACTCAGCTTAGTTCTGCATATATTTCACAAACACTAACATTATGTAGTACATCTATCTAAAGATCCAGGATGACAGGATTCATATATTTCTGACTTGTTAGAACTGTTTTGTTGTTTGATTTCAGTTTTTCCAGACAGGGTTTCTTTTCTGTGTGTGTGTATCCCTGGTTATCCTAGAACTTGCTCTGTAGACTATGCTGGCCTCAAACTCAGAGATCTGCCTACCTCTGCATCCTGAATGTTGGGATTAAAGGTGTGCACCACTACTACCCAGCAGGAACCGGAACTTTTTTAAAGAACAATTTAGGAGCTGGGTGGTGGTGGCACTCAAGAGGCAGAGGCAGTTGGATCTGAGTTTGAGGCCAGCCTGGTCCACAAGGCGAGTTCCAGGATAGCCAGGGCTACACAGAGAAACTTTTTTGCCAAAAAACAAAAACAAAAAAACCCCAAGCAATCAAAAAAGAACAATTTAGGGACTGCCAAAATGGCCTTGTGGATAAAGGAGCTTTGCAGTTTAGCCTGCAGACTGGAGCCCAATCACAGGGACCCAAAGGGTGTAAGGACAGAACTGATTCCTCCAACTGTCTTCTGATCTCCACATACATGCACAAATATAAACAGTTTAATTAATTAATAACATGTTTTTAAAAAACAGATGTGGCCAGGCAGTGGTGGCACACGCCTTTAATCTCAGCACTCAGGAGGCAAAATCAGGAGGATCTCTGTTAGTTAGAGGCCAGCCTGGTCTATAGAACTAGCCGCTAATTTTGGAAATGGCTTACTTTTTTTAATTAATTAATTTATAAACTTTTATGTATATGGGTATTTTGCCTATATATACATTTGCACGCCAGAAGATGATATCGGATCCCATGGGGACTATAGATAAAGACGGTTGTGAGCCACCATGTGAATGCTGGGAATTGAACTCAGGACCTTTGGAAAAGCTCTTAACCACTGAGCTATTCCTACAGCCCCCAAAAATGCCCTTTCTGCTACAGAAAAATAAGAGTTTTTGAGAATGTATGCAGTAAAATACACTAGCACCAATCAGCTATACTTACTTGACAACTGGCCATTACAGAATAATACAGGAGAAATACAGCTGAGAATTCATAACCAAATTCCGATTTGGGGGCAAAATAATGCAAAGCAGAACCAAAAATGTACTAACCAAGATATTTAGATATTTCTCCAAAACACTAAGAAGCAAATCTTAACTTCCAAAGGCTCAGTGGGTAAAACCATGCCCATGCAAGTGTGAGGCCTTGAGTTGGAATCCCCAGTCTGCTATCGCAACACTCCTATGGGGAAGAGGGAGGTGGAGACCGAATAGCAGACACAGTAGAAAAACAAAAGGGAAGGACTGACATCCAAGGTTATCTTTAGACCTTCACACACACACACACACACACACACACACACTGTGATAAGTGTGCAATGGCATATGTGCATACCCTTACACACATGCATGCGCATACACACGTACACACACACACTTTGTATACACACACATTATACATAAGCATGCCCTCCCAAACCCTTGCCAAAATGATTATCATTATCAACCTTAAGGCTTAGAATTTCTTTTATAAAATAGATAAAAATGAAACAAGTTATATAACCATTTTGCCTGTTCTTGCCAGTCAAATAAAGACAAATTCAGTTGCAAGTGTTGTGCAGTTCATAATATCCCTTAACTAAAAACTGATATAACCTACTAAATGTAATTTGAAATAGAATTTAGAGGAGCTGCTTCCTTAAGTGTAGTTAGGAGACTCCTCATTAGTTTCCCGGCCACCCAGACCTGAATAATCACACAGAAACTATATTAATTACAACACTGCTTGGCCAATAGCTTGGGCATATTCCTGGCTAACTCTTATATCTTAAATTAACCCATTTCTATTCATCTGTGTATTGGCATGAGGCTGTGGATTACTAGTAAGGTTCTAGTGTCTGTCTCCCTCGGCAGCTACATGATATCTCCCTGACTCCGCCTACTCTCTCTATATATCTTGTTTGGATTTCCAGCCTAAGCCACTGGCCAAAACAGCTTTATGCATTATCCAATAAAACCAACACATATACAGAAGGACGTCCCACATAACTTAAGATACAGTTTGAGCTGTGCAATAGTGGCGTATGCCTTTAGTCCCAGTATTCAGGAGGCAGAGGCAAGCAGATCTCTGAGTTCCAAGTCAACCTGGTTTACAGAGGGAGACCAGGACAGCCCAGTCTACACACAGAAACCCTGTCTCAAAAACAAAACAAACAAAAAAACAGTTTGACAACCTGCCCTGTCACAAACAACAGCTGTTTTCTATGCAGAGACATTTAACTTATCTAGATAAAATGGATTCATATTTAAATTACCAGACAAGGGTAATGATTTAACAGTCCCTCTCATGTATGTTTCACCCTTAAGTATATCCCCAAATAAAGATTAATACTGTTGACAGAATAAAGAGGGGTTAGAGATACCAACTAGAGATAAAAATTGTATCTAATTCCTAAATATTTAAAAACTTTGTATTTTACTCAAATTATTTTGAGTATGTGAATGCAAGCACATGTGTAGATGAGCACAACTTTCGGGAACCAGTCTCTCCTGCAGGTTCTGGAGACTGAACGCCAGGCTTGCATAGAAAGCTTTTTACCCACCAAGCTACCTCAGCAACCCCCCAATTTTTAAATGTTAAAAATTAAATCAGGACTGGGGAGTCCCTCAGCAGTAAAGTGCTAGTCAATGTGCGTGAGTCTCTGAGTTCTAACTCCAGACCCTGTGGAAAACAAAGGCATAACGTTAAGGGTTTGTAACCCAGTGCTGGAGGTCGGGACAGGAAGACCCCTTTAGCCTCACAGGCTAGCCCAGTCCATCTGGCCTGCTTAGGGAACTCCAGCCTAGTGAAGAGACTGTCTCAACAAACAACAAAAACCCAAAGTTAAGAGTTTCTTAGCAAATGACACTCAAGACAGAGCTTTGGCCTCTACACTCTGTGCACAGACATGCAACCTGCACACAAGAACACACACAAACCAGAACACTAAAAGTGACCTGGTAACAGTGACTTTGTAACCATCATATCACAGGCAAAAGCAACAAAGAGATAAATGGTCACATAAAACTCTACAATGTAAAAGGCTTGGTATCTTTTTAAGTGTAATCTCAGCACTCAAAAGGTTGAGGCAGGAGAACTGCTGAGTTCAAGGCTAGTCAAAACTATTCAGCAGTTCTGGATCAAGCTGGACTACAGTGTACAACCCTATCTCAAGAAACAAAAACAAAACAAAAATCTAAATGTTCATGAATATAAAATACTACAAAAAATAAGTAAATGAAAACAACCTGTATCACTAATTAATAACTTTTTTTCGTTTTTCTTTTGTTTTGAAAGACAAAGTTTACCTGTGTGTAGTCCTGGCCATCCTCAAACTAACTCTGTAGACCAGGCTGGCCTCAAACTCAAACTGCCTGCCTCTGCCTCCTGAGTGCTGGGATTAAAGGCGTGCCGCCACCACCCAGCTATACATGTGTAATAGTATATACACGAGAGTTAGTTTCAAGATTGTCTAATAAGATGAATTGAGGAGCCTGACAGGTGCAGCCTGGAAGAAGCAGGAGTCCAGCAGCTGAGCCCTACAGCAATGGTGATGGTGAGCCATAGGTGTTGGGGCGGGGGTTTCAGCCACTAGCAGAGCTAGGTGGCAGAGGCAGGCATTGGTTAGGGGACATGGGTGGAGGCACTCAGAGTGAGGTCGGGCTGACAGTGGGAAGGTAAATACAGTAGCAGCTGCCCTAAGCAGTGCTTCCAGAGGTGGCTCATTTGGAATCATGTACTAGGCACAACTGGCAGGTACACCAGAACTCATCAACAAGGGTCTTTAGAACAAAAGGTTCAAGAACCAATGGCTAATGATTATGTCCAAGATGCACCACTGCCATAATATGAGGCTATGGCACTTTTTCTACCTCAGTGGGGAGAAGGGAGGATCTCAGGGTATCCAGGGATGCATGCACTGCTCCACTCTGATTCCATCTGTTTTCCTGCCCGCCTTTCACACAAGGTCTAGTACTTCTCTCACTGTTCTCTGCAAGCCTCTGGCTCCTTTTTTCCCACGTCTCTCCTGTGGTCTCCAGAAAGATGAGCTGTACTTAAATTTGGTGCTGGAACACACGGCTGAGGCAGTGTAGTAGCCACCATTTCGCCAAAGCTGAGCAGACAATATCTAGCACTGAGGTTAAGGTGCACACACCAGTTCTGAAGCTTGGCTACATCAGCTTCACTGGGTGCATCACCGTATCAGCCCCAGAAACTACTGATGGATTCCGACACTACTATCTCCCTAGGAAACCCAGTGTTTCCTGCATTTGCTTTTGGTACTGCTACTCTCTAGAGCTCATCTCTGGAGTCACTGACGAAACTTTGTCTATAAGCATGTGGTCAATAGGTTGAATACTGGATGAACACTGCCCTCCCTCTCCTTGGACAGCTCATCTTCCCCAGGGACAGTGGGTGAATTAGTTCTTGAAGAAGATGGTATTAGAAATACCAACCCAGCAATAAATCTGTAAGATGAACCCCAATGACACAGATTCAAGTTCTCCCACATCAAAGCTCCTGTTTGCACAAAGGTGTCCAGATCTCAGATGCCACTTCTAGAGCTGGAACCCCTAGAGCCCACACCTGACTCAAGGCTCTCCGTGTTAGAGGCCTAGGTCCACAACTTCTTAGATGAACTGTAGTGTCTCAGACTCCAATCTCTCAGCAAATGCTTGCTTTTCCAACCCCTTTCCAATTCCGGTCCTGGTAACTTACCATCCAACACTCAAGCAATGCAACGCTCATCCTTCCTCACTTGATGTGTTGGGGGAATATGGACAGAACGACACACAACATAACTGCTAGCCTCATTATCCTCATTTTACAAACCCAGACCAGCACAAATTGGCAGATACGTGATGTCATTCCTACCCACACTTTTTCTCAGGGCCCCACTGGACTACCTTCCATATACATCTAGGAGTCCCAAATGGGGCTGATGGGGAGTGTATCCCATCAAGCTCCTGCCCCAGCTAGGCCCCAAGAACAAAGGGCAGAGGTAAATGAATTCTTTTTTTTGTTTCTTAAGATTTATTTATTACGTGTACAGTATTCTGTCTGCATGCATCTCTGCCTGCCAGAAGAGGGCACTAGATCTCATTATAGATGTGGTTGCTAGGAACTGAACTCAGGATCTCTGGAAGAATAGCCAGTGCTCTTAAACTCTGAATTCTTACCAGCCACTAGATGCTTCCTTACCAGTTTCAACTCTTCAGTGGACTTTTAAAGAGAATCTAACTAGATGTGGAGAGGGAAGAAATTAAGGGAAGAGGGATGGAAACACACCTTCTATCTACTTGATTCCTCCTTTTCTCCCAAGGCCTCAATCTCTCCAGCCACCTTGTAGCCCTTATAAATAGATTTTTGGGGGGGGGGGTTTGAGACAGGGTTTCTCTGTGGCTTTGGAGCCTGTCCTGGAACTAGCTCTTGTAGACCAGGCTGGTCTCAAACTCACAGAGATCCGCCTGCCTCTGCCTTCTGAGTGCTGGGATTAAAGTCATGCGCCACCACCGCCTGGCAGTTTTGTTTTTTTTTTTTTAAATAGAAGCTTGCACTATCTAACCTGCCCCTTCACCAGATGTACCCTGTTTCTGGCCTTTTCTTTCAAGACTTCCTGACTTTCTTCTCCCTCTGGAGGATCCAGGAGTAGGCAGCATCCCTAGTGTTTTAGTTTCCAAAGTAAGGTTTGCCTATTGGATAAATTATTAGTCTAAAAAACTGAACTGCTCAATTAAAAGGGGATTTTTGAGACAAGAGGTGGTGAACCACACCTTTGATCCCATTACTCAGGAGGTAGCGGCCAGACTGGGATACAGAGTGAATTCCAGGACAGTCAGAGCTACACAGAGAAACCCTATCTCAACCCCCACTCCCACAAAAAGAGGGAATTTTTGTTTTCTGTTGGTTTTTGAGACAAGGTTTCATGTAGCCCAGGTTGGCCTTGAACTCACTGTCTAGCTATTTGTGATCCTCTAGCCTCTTATCCTGCGGCTAGATTCAGAGTCCTAGAGATTACAAGTGTGCACCACTATAGCCAGTCTAACAATCAAGGTTTTTTGTTATTTGTCCCCCACCCCCACCCTGAGACAGGGTTTCTCTGTGTAGCCCTGGCTATCCTGGAACTTGCTCTGCTGACCAGGGTGGTCTCAAATATAGAGATCCACCTGCCTGACTCCCAAGTGCTGGGATTAAAGGCGTATGCCCCTATTTTCCAACCCTCTTTTAAAAAATATTTGTATTAATTTTTGAGAATGTTACAATGTATTTTGGTCATATTCAATCTTGCCTTCCCCAATTCCTTCCAGATCCAGCTCCCTTCACTGCAACACAACTTTGTGCCTTTTTTGAAGTGTGTGTGTGTGTGTGTGTGTGTGCGTGTGTATAAAGTTCTCTTGGTTGTAAGGCCATCCACTGATGCTTGGGTTGGCTTCCAAGTGCCACATCCTTAAATAAAATCAACTCTTCCTCTCCCAGTGGCTGTCAGTTGCCAACAGCTCCTTAGACAGGGGTGGGACTTCATATCCACCTCCTCACCCCCATGCTGGTATTTCGTTTAGCATGAAGCAGGACTTGTGCATGCTGTCACAACTGCTCTGCTGTTTCATTGTGATTACCTACAATCTCAGACTCTTACAGCCTTTTCAGTCCCTTACTCTACAATGAGCCATGAACCTTGCAGGGGGAGGGGTATGAGCTGTGGAGTGCACAGTCTTATTCTCTGCACCCTGTCCCTGTCTAGTTGTAGGGTCTCTTTGTTAACTGCCATATATATGTGATTTAAGTAACTTTTTTTTTTAAGGCAAAGTGCTAGTAGCTGGTAGAACAGCAACCTCACTTTTCTACTTAGGAGACTATGACAAAAATGGAAAAACTGAGAACAAATTCTGAATATGGTTGCTTTAATTTATAGATAAAAATAAGTGTTTCCTATTTTAACATCAGATCAAGGAAGAATCATTTCATAAAACCCAGAGCTCTCTGTACCTGTTGTATCTTCATGGTTTTGATAGCAAATATCAAAATGCTACAACAAGGAGCATTCCAGTTATTTTTCCTTATTTTTGGTGCTGGGGATCAAACCCTTGGTTTTACACATGCTAACCATGTACTTTACCCCAGCCCCACTTTTATTAACTCAATACGTCTCTGAATATTTTAATAAGGCACCATGCTAGTTTGAAGAAAATAGTGGTGACCACCACACACATCCCAGAACAATACATTAAAAAAAAAAAAACCTATTCTCTGATCTACAAAATTAATCATCATTTATCAGAGAAGAAAAACAATCCCAACTGATTTAGGAAGGTACCTAAAGAAGTTTAAGAAGGGGGCTGGAGAGATGGCTCAGAGGTTAAGAGCACTGACTGAGTGCTGAGTTCAATTCCCAGCACCCACATGGTGGCTCACAGCCATCTATAATGAGATCTGGCGCCCTCTTCTGGCATGCAAGCATACATGGAAAGAACATTGTATACATAATAAATAAATAAATCTTAAAAAAAAAATTTAAGAAGATAAATTAAATACTCTCTCCAGGAAATAATTTCAGTTGACTTCTGCAAAAGAACAGGAGTAAATAAAACTTGTAGAATTATGACAAATAGCAGTGACAAGATGCAGACATCCAACCCTTTTTAAACAGAGAACCACAAGGTAAAAATATTACAACTCTTGTGCAAACATCTGGGTTTGAAGCTATACAAAAGTAGGAAATCTACACAGCTAAGAGAGAACGTTCTCCAAAAACAAGGTGAAGCAGGGCATGGTGGCATATTCCTTTACTCAGGATGCAGAAGCAGGCACATCTCTCTCCAGTCCCTGTCTGAAACAAACAACAAAAGGACCAAGGTACACAGCTCCGGAGACATAATACCCAAGGTTAACCTCTGGCTTTCACATACACACCTGCACTGCACACAGTACAACCACACTCACAAACCAAACAAATCGGGTATGAGCCAAGAAAATCACAAAGTTCCCACAGAGACAAATGTAAGAGCACCCAGGTGGGAGGATAGTAACATTTCATATAGCAACCACTGAAATTCCAGACTAGGAAATTCTGTTCCCAGGACAACACAACTCATTTCTTTAAAAAACAAAAAAGCAAGAAATGAAGAGAAGAAGAAGAAGAAGAAGAAGAAGAGGAAGAAAGTGAATTTACAGCTAAAATAACACTTAATAGAGAGATCTGGACTGAGGAGATTGCTCAGTGGATAAGAGTACTTGCTGCCCAAGCAAGAGGACCTAAATTCAAATACCCATCACCAATGTAATGTGAGAATAATTCCAGCATTAAGGGAGCATAGACAAGAGTACCACTAGAACTTGCTGGCTAACAGAAACTCTCTCTCAAGATAAGGCAGAGTAATAAAGTAGGGCCTACAATGTCTTCTCTGATCTTGGTAGACACAGATGCAAGTGCACATACATTACACATCATTATACACTGTATACTTTCAACACAGGCACATGAAAAGGTATTTTCCAGGACCACTGAAAAGAGTTGGGGCAGCCCTGTGTGTGGTGGTGCAGAAGGACCACCCTGGGCTATATGAGATTCTGTCTACAAAAAAGAGAAGCATTAAGTAGTAGAACGCAGGGTCTCGACTAAAACAAATAAACTGAAATTAGACACATATTATATTAGAATGTTAGTTACTAAGACATCACAGGTGAAGCCTGATCCTGGCACTCAGGAGGCAGAGGCAGATGGATCTCTGAGTCTGAGGCCAGCCTGGTCTACATAATGAGTTCCAGGACAGCCAGGCCCTGTTACACAGAGAAACCCTGTTTCAGAAAACCAAAACCAAAGCCAGGCGGTGGTAGTGCACACCTTTAATCCCAGCACTTGGGAGGCAGAGGCAGGCGGATCTCTGTGAATTTGAGACCAGCCTGGTCTACAAGAGCTAGTTCCAGGACAGGCTCCAAAGCCACAGAGAAATCCTGCCTCTAAAAGAAACTAGAAAATAAATTTTAAAAAAAAGAAAGAAAACCAAAACAAACAAAAAAAGATATGTTGATTTATACTTCCACAAACACTACAGCAGTTCTATTGTTTAAAATTCTTTTTTTTCTTTTAGGGTTTTATTTTTACTGGGTGTGAGCAGGTGCACAGGCCTTGGCTGTAGACACATACAGAACACACAGAGGACAGTCTTGAATGCTGTTCTTCAGGAACACTGACCACCTTCGCTATTTTTTGAGGCAGGGTCTTACACTGGCCTGAAGCTCATCCTAGGCTTGGCGGGCTGGCCAGTGAGTCCCAGGGAGCCTGCCTGCCTGTTCTGACAACTAAATTCAGGTCCTCATGCTTTTTATTCCAGGCTTTTGGTTTTGAACTTAGAAAAGTCTTCTCTGTGCCAAGATGGCAGGCACTGCAGTGTTGGCAAGAAGAGCAACTTTTACCTTTTGTATATATTTTTTTTAAAACAATACAAATGTTTTATTTAAAAGTTGCAGGTCATCATGGGCCAAGTGGTGGACACTCAGGATCCAGCAGGAAGGTCAGCACAACCTCCGAGCCTCCCTTTCTGACTCCAATAGGGAGAATACACCTCCCTCTCGAACAAACGGGACCTTTGACATTTAGGATGATAAAGTGGCTGGTGTCATCCATAAATTCCTCAAGTACCTGCGTGCACTGTCCCTATGAACCGGTCCTGCCCAGCATTTTGGTTACCCTAGTGAGCTTGATGGGCTGCATGTTATAATGGAAAAATTAAAAATGCTGCCTCAGTGGATGGGGGAGGGAGTGGGCGTGGCTTGTCTCTTACAGAGACAGAACAATCACTACACACGTGACTTGTGTCCATGATGGCGGCCATCAGGCAGAGAGAGTCCTTTGTGTATTTTTATGTGATGTTTTTGTAATTTTTTAATTATCTTTAAAATTTCTTTAAATGATACATTTCAGTCATTTCTCCATGTAAGATGCAGACCCAATAATTTACTGTTAATTTTAATAGATATACTTAAAAATTTAATCCACAAAGTTAATTTTGGTACATAATCTGATATAGTGGCCTAACTTACATACCAAACAGCCACTTATCTAAATAAAGCATCCCAAAAATCTTTTCTCATTTGATTTGAAATACAGTAGTGTCTTTTAACTTCATTATGTAATGAAACTTCAAATTGTTTTAGTTTCTTTCTGGGCTTCTATTATACTCAATAACCAATCTCTCGCTCTACTGTCATTGTGACAATGTCATGGTATATTAAAATATGTAGCTTTTTGATAGACCCAGCTATCTTAAAATGCACCTCTCCCAACTACTGTGCTTCAGATTTTTATTGGTTCAGATTCCCGAGAGAGAGAAAGAAAGAAAGAAAGAAAGAAAGAAAGAAAGAAAGAAAGAAAGAAAGAAAGAAAGGCAATTTGAGCTGGGCAGTGGTGGCACACACCTTTAATCCCAATAATTCTAGCACTTAGGAGGCAGATGCAGGTAGACCTACCTGGTCTACAAAGTGAGTTCCAGGAAAGCCAGGGTTTTTACAGAGAAGCCCTATCTCAAAAAAGCAAAAATAAAAGAAAGGCAATTTTATTAGAAAGAAAAGCAACAGAGCCCAGTGGTGGTGGTGGCGGTGCCCGCCTTTATTCTCAGCACTCAGGAGGCAGAAACAGGAGGATCTCTGTGAGTTCAAGGCCAGCCTGGTCTACAGACTCCAAAGCTAGAGAAATCCTCTCTCGAAAAAAAATCTAAAAACCAAACAAACAAAAGGAAAGTGGGACCAGGCACAAGGTTAGTCCTTCTGGGCATTCAGCATCTTGGTGGTAATCTTGTCATTTTCAATGAGCACAATGATACCCATGCTTGATGTGGCATCCTAGAGGTCCACAGCATTCAGCATGGCTTAGGAAATGGTTTCAAACAGATGTACTGGATCCATGTTGGGCTCCCATAGAGAATCAAACATCCCATACATTTGTTCAGAGCAGGTACCACTGACCACAAAGTCATCAATCACCATGGGCAGCCAATGAGGTCTAGAGAGCAAATGATGGACTTAAAGGCCTTCGGATCCATCCAGTGACAGGCTCTGTGTGGTAGGGACCAAACTGTTTGTCACAAATAGGTTGGCCACCATGCTCATGAGGATATAAGACTTGATATGCTGACCTTCCTTCAAGTCATACAGGTTCAGTTGGAACTTGAGGCTCTGGGCAACTGTCTAGATGTCAGTGGCCAACCAAGTCAGGTCTATATAGAACCTGTGACCCACAGGAAAGATCTTTTGGAAGTCTGTGGTCACCATCTGAGCCTAGATTCCCAAAAACCTGTCTGCTGCTCAATGGCCACAGTTCTTTCCCTTCATGACCATGACAACCCTTCTATTACAATCATGACAAGATAGACATGATTGTGCTGTAGTAGAACTCCAACTGCTACTCCCTCAGATAATTTAGTCCTATACTAAGTAAAAAATTAAGGAGAGTTGGAGAGATGGCTCAGCAGTTAAGAGTACTGCCTACTCTTCCAAAGGTCCTGAGTTCAATTCCCAGCAACAACATGGTGGGCTCACAACCATCTATAATGAGATCTGGTACCCTCTTCTGACCTGCAGAGACAGCTGTTGGCAGAACACTGAGTAAATAAATCTTTAATAAGAATCTTAATAAATTAGTTAATTAATTTTGAGAAAGAGCCTACCACTGTTGCCCTGGCTAGCCTTAAACTTTGCAATGATCCTCCTCTATCTTCCACCTCCCTAGTCCTGGAATCACAGAATGAGTCACCAAATTCAGCTCCAATTGACTTTCTAAGTTTTTGCTTTTTTTCTGTTAAGACACAGTCTCTTTATGCAGGCTAGGGGGGCCCTGGATTTGTGATCTTCCTATCTTAGGTCCTCAAACGCTAGGGTTCACTGTTTTACAATTTTTCAGTATGCTCTATCCATTTCTTTTTCTTTCTTTCTTTCTTTCTTTTTTTTTTGATTTTCGAGACAGGGTTTCTCTGTAGTTTTTGGTGCCTGTCCTGGAACTAGCTCTTGTAGACCAGGATGGCCTCAAACTCACAGAAATCCACCTGCCTCAGCCTCCCGAGTGCTGGGATTAAAGGCATGCACCACCACCGCCCGGCTGCTCTATCCATTTCTATGCCAAAATGATTCTACCATTGGAGAAAAACACTGGAAACAAAAGCCATTTATTTTGTAGGGTATCAACTTTTATATAGCCATCTACTTACTACTGGCTGTAAATTCATTCATGTATTTTAGCCAGTTTTTCCTACCACAGAATACAGTAGTTATCTCCACCTTCTGTTTAGCTTTCCTACAAAAATCTCAGACTAGTACTCCTTACCCTGAGCAAGTTTCTTAGCTCCTAATCCATGACAGTCATTCCTTGCAAACTTATCTATATACAGGTACCTCAGATCACCACAACCTGTCTCATTTGTAGTTCCAGCTGCTTTGGAACTCACACAGATCCACCTGCTTCTGCCTCCCCAGTGCTGGGATTAAAATGGCTTGTGCTACTATACCTGGCTAAAAATTTTATTTATTTTATCTTATGTGTATGAGTGCTTTGCTTGTATATATGTCTGAATATCATATTGTTATGGATGGTTGTAAACTACCATGTGGGTGCTGGGAAGTGAGCCCCAGTCCTCTGCAAAAACAAGTGTTCTTAACCACTGAGCCATTTCTATAGCCAAATATATGTTATTTAAAAAAGCAACTTAAGCAGTGTGGTGGTGGCACATGTCTTTAATCCCAACACTCAGGGGGTAGAGGCACGTGGATGTCTGAGTCAAGGCCAGCCTGAGAAGAGCCAGGGCTACTCAAGAAAAACCCTGTCTCCAAACAAGAAGGGAGGGGGGAAGGGAAGGAAGGAGAGAGGAAGTTAATTCAAGGCCATACCATGCAATTTAGTGAAACACTGTATCAAAATGAAAATTTTGTAGTCAGGATGGTGGCTTAAGCCTTTATTTTTATTTACTTCATTTTTTGAGACAAGATCCCTCAGTGTAGTTCTGGCTAATTTGGAACTCCATATATATATATATGACCTGTGCCTCAGGCTTAAATCCTGGCACCAGCAAGGCATAGCAGGTTCATCTCTGTGAGTCAAGAGGCTAATCTGAGCTGGGAGGTGGTGGCTTAATCCCAGAAGTGGGTGGGTGGGGGGAGCAGAGGCAGGAGGATCTCTATGAGTTCGAGGCCAGCCTGGGCTACAAGAGCTAGTTCCAGGGAGCTGCAGAGAAACCCTGTCTCGAAAAACCAAGAGAGAGAGAGAGAGAGAGAGAAAGAGGCTAATCTGGTCTACAGTTTCCAGGACAGACAGGGCTACACCAGTTGAAACCTTTTCTCAATACTCTACCTTCCATTTGGATGGCAAGGCTTAAACACGATAATGTAGAGAGAGGAAAGTATTTAACACAGCTCCCAGCACAGCACCAGGGTTCACTTCAAGTATCTAACCATAAAACAGTACAGTGTACCCAAAAGAAAACTGAACCCCATGAAGACCAGACACATGCCAAGAACACTAACTGCTCACACTAATAATCTTCAAAGGAAAAGCTTTTCTTTTAGCGAAAATAAAAGAGACTTAAGTATTTCGACAGAATTCAAGTAGTAAAAGTATTTTTCCTGGTTAGATTCCCAGTGATTGGCTCCATAAGGTGTACACGTCTGCATACAATTCAATAAAACTGACAGAAATAGCACACACTGCAGCAGTTTTCCAGGTTTGAGACTAGCAGACTAATTTGTCCTTGGGATAAATGTACCTTAAATGCATAAAATTAACATTAGTTACACACGAAAGTAAATCAGTGCATCAAAACCATTTGGAATGGAGGGAGGTTTTCTTCTAAAACCAAAAATTATAATACACGTTATCAAAATGAATACTTCTCCAAATACTTAGAAGGGAAATGATTTTAAATGTTAGGAGCTGGTGCAAAGCAGCAGGATTTTATAGACTGCAGTATGTCAGTTGCTAATCCTGAAAAAATGTTCAAGCTGGAAAAAGCAGACAATCTCTCTAATAAAGCAAACGCCCTAAAACACTACACATACATAAATGAACGTACACATCTGCTAAATATCAAATTACACCACTGGAGACAACTTACTAATCAAGTAGTATTTAAAAATCTAAAAATAAAAATAAAACCTTTGCCGGTCATATTTTGCAAAGGTGGCTACTGCAAACTGGAGTTCTCGCTGACTCAAAGCAGGAGTCAGTGAATGAATCCAGTGTTCACACTCAAATGTGGAGAGAGGAAAAGGGAGGCTCCGAGTTCCCAAAGTTCTCCTCCCTCTCAGAACACTGCAAAAATTGTCCACGTCTAAGGACACCTACCCTTGAAACTCCTTGAAGAGCAACTTGGAAGACTTTCAGTTCAGATTTTTGAGGGGGAGCGATTTAGAAATGCTGCAAAATTGCAATTTTCATATACGTGGGCATAATTTCTACTTCTTTCCTTCGATGATTTTCACTGCGTCCTTTCTATTAGTAAAATCCCTAACTCAAAACCGAGTCTAAACCGAAAAATCAAAACAAAAGCTGAAGCCACACAAAAAGCTTTCAAGAACATGCAAATGAAGCCCACAGACCAATAATCTCTAAGTAAATCACTTCGTTTTGAGAGAAGGAAAAAATGGACAGAACTCCGACCAGCGGAGGAAGAAAAGAAGTACGTGGGGGGGGGATGGACGAGTGTCGGGGAGAACTGGGGGAGGATCACAGCAAAAAAAAAAAAAAAAAAAAAAAAAAAAAAAAAA
>PVIU01014565.1:0-30437 GCA_004026605.1 Ondatra zibethicus | reverse complement strand
GGGAGGCAGACGCGGGATTGGCGGGGTATCTGAAAGCCGCCACCGCAGTCGGTCGCCGAGGGGACCCTGCCTCGAGAGCTGCGGGCCCGGCCGCGGACGTGGAAGGGGGTGCGGCCCGGGGGCGGCGGCGGGGTCCGAGCGAGCAGGTCGGTCGTACCTTGTAGTAAACGTCGAACTGGATATTCTCCGGCAAGGAGCGGATGTCGCGACGCGAGCGGATGTAGTTGTCCACGACAGCGGAGATGGCGGTGTTGTAGAGCGTCTCGGGGATCCACTCGAGCTCCACGGCCGCCATCTTCCCTCGCTCCTCCTCCGCCTCCTCCCGCAGGCCCCCGCCTCCCTCCGTAGCGAACCCGTGTGCGGCCCCGGAGGCTTCCGAGGGGCGGCGACCACGCGGGCGCGCGCCTCACGGCCCCGGCCGCCCGGCCTCCGCGGGCGCGCGCGAACCGAGCACCGGCGACGAGGGCGGCCGTGGGATACCGGGAAGACCGGGGCGAACGCAGTGCACTGCCGAACCCAGAGCCTCACATCCCGGGAAGGAGAGCAAGCCCGGTTCCGTCCCGGCCCCTAGCTCTGCAGGGGCGGGGCTGCGTGTGCGGCGTCATGACGTCAGCGCGCGCCGACGCGCCCGGGAAGGAATGCGGCAGGCGGAAAACTTGGGAGAAAGAGCGGGGACCGCCTGAGGGGCGGCGGGTGCGAGTTCCCGAAGGGCGGATCCCCGGGGTGGCGTGGCCGGAGTTGTGACAGTCTTCCTTGGCGTGCTGCGGCTCTACAGCACAGCCTTGTCTAAGTGAGTTTTAGACAAGAGCCCTCCTGAACTTCTGGTAAAAGTGTAGAATTGATTTTTTTTCTTCACAGAAGTGCACAGATGGGCTGGGCGTGGTGTTCGCCTTTTCTCTCAGCACTTGGGAGCAGAGACAGGCGGATCTCTTGAGTTCCAGGCCAGCCTGGTCTACAAAGCGAGTTTCAGGACAGCCAGGTGTGTTACACAGAGAGACACTGTATCAAAAAATCAAAAGAAAAAAAGAAAATGACGTATTCAAGGAAATCACTTCACCCTAGAAATCCTTCATTAGATCCCGGCTTTAAATTTTCTTAAACACTCTCTGTCCAGTGACTAGGAGTCACGAAGAGAGCTCATATTTCATTGTAAAATCGTTTATATTGTAAATTTTTAGTATGTTTATCCTTTTTTTTTTAAGAAGTAAAAATTCTTCTACAGTAAATCAACGTTTGTCTGACATATATCCTCAGACTACTGGAAGAATTTGGTAAAAAAGTGAACCTAACAGTAAGCTAAAACCTACAATGAGTGGATTTGTTTTTTAATGCTAAGCAGAGCTGGAGAGAGTACAGTGGTTAAGAGTGCTTGCAGCTCACAAAATGGACCTTGCTTAGTTCCTCCCACGCCACAAGGCTCCAGTTCTAGGGGACTTGATGCCCTTTTTGGGTTTCTTCAGGTACCTGTTCCCACGTGGTACACATACATGTAAGCTCATGCACACTGTGCTGGTGGGTTTTTTGTTCTTGTATTGTCAACTTAACATAAGCTAGGGCCTTCTGGAGAGGGGGGACCGCAACCGAGAAAATGCCTCTGTCGGATTGGTAGGCAGGCAGGTCTGTGGGACAATTTCTTGATTAATAATTGGTGTGTAAGGACCCAGTGCGCTGTGGCCGTGCTGTTCTAAGCAGATCCTGGAGATATAAGAAAGAAGGCTGAGCAAGTCAAGGGTCCCCAACAATCAGCAACACTTCTCTATTGCCTCCAGTTCAGTTACAGCCTCCAAGTTCCTACCTTGAGTTCTGCCCTGACTTCCTGTCCTGATGGCTATATGTTTTTGGTCATGGTGTTTTTATCACAGCAATAGAAAGCAGCCTAGCACACATAAGTACACATAAATCTTTTTCAAGCTAAATAGGTGGTGGCTGTGATAGAACTCAACAGAAATGGAAATTAAGTTTTCCCCTAGTTAGTCAAAGAGATGTTAGTAAATAATTCAGCTCTCGCTCTCTCGCTGTCTCTCTCGGTTTTTCAAGACAGGGTTTCTCTTTGCATCTTTGGCTGTTCTGGAGCTCGCTTTATAGACCAGGCTGGCCTCGAACTCACAGAGATTCTTCTAACTCTGCCTCCCAAGTGCTGGGATTAAAGGTATGCACCACCATGCCCGACCTTTTTTTGTTTCTTTGTTTTTTGGTTTTGGTTTTGGTTTTGCTTTTTTTTTGAGACAGGGTCTCTCTGTGTAACAGCCCTAGCTGTCCTGGAACTAGCTCAGTAGACCAGGCTGGCCTTGAACTCACAGAGATCTGCCTGCCTCTGCCGAGTACTGGGATTGAAGGCGTGTGCCACCACCACCACCTCTTTTTTATTCTTATAAACACCTGCTGTTTATGTAATTTAATTTTCTCAGTCTGATTTCAAGAATTCAATGTAGCATCTTTCTGCTCTAGGAATTTAACAATAGAGGAAGTTACCTCTATAATTGTTGATAACAGTCTCAGTTTCTTTTTGTGTTTTTGACACAAGGCTGGCCTCAAACTCGAAGAGATCCGCCTGCCTCAACCTTTGCCTCTGCCTTTTCTGAGTGCTGGGATGAAAGTCATGCATCACTAGGCCAGTTTCTTCTCAATTTCTTAGTCATTCTGTAGCAACATAAATCACGAAGGCAACAATAATGTCCATTCCTGATATTCGGCACTACAGGAATTGAAACAGCTCTCTCAATGTATGTTTCACTGTGGTATTTTGACTATGAAATGGTTAAATAATTCAGCGAGAGAAAGAAGGAAGGAAGAGAAGGAGGAAAGAAAGACAGACTGTATTTGTTAATTTTCTTATTGCTGTGACGAAATCATTGACAGAAACAGATGGAGGACTTATTTGGGCTCCAGTCTGAGGGTCCGCTCCAGTGTTCCTACTCACACCCCCATCTCATTGCCCTTTCTTACCGCCTCCTGTTCTCTCAGCTCCCTTTTCTCCTCCCAAATGGTTCCTATTTACTATCATGTCCTGTCTTCTTTCTTTTTCTTTTGTGTGTTTGTGTGTGTCCAGATGATTTACACTGGGGTTCACAGGAGCACAGGTAAGAGATTCTTGACTATATATAGTAGTGTGGGCACCTGACCAGTGGCTATCCTACTGACGAAAATGTTTCTCTCCTCCCCCACTACATATTAATTATCTATCAATCCCCAGGGTGGGGTGGGGTCAGTTAAGTTCTGCCCTTCCCATAACAGGATGTTATTGGACCCAGTCTTGTGTAGGTAATGACAGTGTTGGGATTTCAGGAATGCAATGGCCATTTCATGCCTGGAAGACAGCAGTCTATCAAGACCCACGTCACTCTCTGGCTCCTACATCCTTTCTATTCTCTCTTTTGTCATGATCTCTAAACCTTGGAGGAGGTGATATAAATCTCCCATTTATCCCTGAGCATTCAACAGTCACTTATCCTTGGCACTGTGACCAGTTACCACTGCATAGGACAAAAAGAATCTTTTCTGACCGAAGCTGACAGCACCAGTAATCTGTGGGGATAAACATAAGTATTTAGAAGGCAACTTTACAGGCACATCCTGTACATTTAGCAAAACAACAGTAGTAGTATCCTCACTAAGGTTGTCCCAGTTACCAGCTTTTGAACAGGTTTACAGTACCAGCCGTGAATTCCTTCCTGTGGAACAGGCCTCAATTCCACTCAGGAAGTGGTTGGTCATTACGTCAACAGATATGCTACTGCTATTGCACCAATGGATACACCTCTCCTGGGTGGTCAGGAATTTTGCACACAGGGTCCTCGACTGAGTGACTGTTGAGAACATTTCTTCCCTAGCAACCTGCATAGCACATGCCTACACTAGAACTCTCAAGCAGGGAGAAAGTCTCCATTCCAGGTCCAGTTTGATCTCTCTATGTCCTGTGATCCAAACATGATGTCTTCAGTATTAGTTCTCAAAACACCAAACCAAACTACCGGATGTCGGTGGCGCGTGCCTTTTATCCCAACATTTGGGAGGTGAAGGAGCAGAACAAACTCCATTTTGAGAAAGAACTCCATTTTAGACAGGACTGAACTAAGGGGGGGGGGTGAATGCAGCCCAGCAAAAGTCATAAAATTCCCAAGAAACTGTGCCAGCCCTGGTCAAAGTGACCCACCAAGGTGTCCAAACAACATCGCTTGCTTCAGACGTCCTCGTAGGTGTCTGATTGACTGCTGCTTGGAAACTCCTGTCTGCTGACAGTCACTGTTTTAAACTCCCCTAGACCCCAACCAACAAATTCAGACATATTCTATACTTTTACCCAGTCCCCAAACGCCAAGGCTTGTGCCACGCTGCTTGCAGTTTCCCCTTTAAATCCCCTCACCCTGAAGCCTTGGGCCATACTCCCCTGCCCTCTGTGTTGGAGCATCAGATTATGGTCTGAGTTAGCTAACTTGTAATCAATAAAGCCCAGCGTGTTTGCATCGGACACTGCCCTCTGTGTTGGAGTGTCTGTGGTGGTCTTTGGGGACTCCGTGACACAGCCATAACAGGAGGCAGAGGCAGGTAGATCTCAGTGAGTTCATGGCCAGCCTGGTCTACAAATTGAGTTCCAGATAACCAGGGCTGTTACACACAGAAACCCTGTCTCAAAAAAAAAAAAAAAAAAAGAAGAAAGGAAAGAAAACCAACCATATAGACACCTTTGCTACATAGTGAATTTTAGGCTGGGATACTTGAGATCCTTCTTCAATACAGTACAACAACAAAAATAGCTGCCTGATGAACTAGCGTAACTCTGGGACCATTGATCAGTAGGTTCACATATAGCTTCATGTGGCTTGAGGGTTCTCTCAGTATATGCTGGCCTAACCATTGTTGATCTTTTCCACTTGGTGTCAGGGAGCTGAGCAAGTCTTCCAAAGGACAAGGTAAAGTCTACATGGCTTTTTCTGAGCAAAAATCAAGCGGATCAAGGAGCTTCGCTTCTTCTCTGCTCTTCTGAACAGCACAGAAACAGCCCACCCATATTTTCCTTTTATCATTTTTTGTGTATAGGTGTTTTGCCTGCATTTATGTCTGTGCACCATATGCATGGTTGGTGCCCGCAGAGTCCAGAAGGGAGCACTGTATTAGTTGTGAGCCAACATGTGGGTACTGGGATTCAAACCTTGGTCCTCTGGAAGAACAACCAGTGCCCTTAGGGTAATCTCTCTAGCCCCCAACACACTCAGTTTGTTTTTTGTTTTGTTTGTTTGTTTCCAGGACCTGGCTATCCTGGAACTAGCTTTGTAGACCAGGCTGGCTATGAAATCATAGAGGACTGCCTGCCTCTGCCTTCCTAGTGCTGGGATTAAAAGCATTTGCCACCACCATCCAGCCTAACCCACCAAATTGTAAGGCAAAGTATTTAGATGGTCTCTCTCTCTCTCTCTCCCTCTCTCTCTGTGTGTGTGTGTGTGTGTGTGTGTGTGTGTGTGTGAATGAGGAGAACTCCAAATAAACCATAATTTAAAAACTCACAGGCCCCAGGTGTGATATTGCACCTTTAATCCCTTAATTCCATCACTCAACAAAGGGCAGACAGATCTCTGTGAGTTCCGAGCCAGCCTGGTCTACGTAGGGAAAGTTAAAGTGATGCAGTTCATTCATAGCCTGGTAGCCTGAGCTGGGCAGCTTTCTGTTATTGACTCTTACTTTTTTGAGGGGGACAGGATGCTGTTTTCCAGCAGATTCTGGCCTTGAAAGCATATCCTGCTGCCCTAGCCTCACAGTTACTGAGATTCCAGGCCTGCATCAACATCCTTGGCTTTGTTACACTGTTGGTAAGGCTAAACTGTCTAGATACGAGAGAATGGAGCTCTGCCTGCTGTGTAGCAGAGGATGACTTTGAACTCCTGGCCTTAACCCTCCTTTTACCTCCCTAGTGTTGAGACTAAAGTCATGAACCATCACAGCATGCTACATTAGAAATTTAGAATAGGCAGTCAGAGACAGAAAAGCAGAACAGGGGGTCACTGTTTAGTTCAGAATTTTTAAATAGTGTGATGATAAAATCCTGGTTCAAGACTAGTCTAAGCAAAATGAGACTCTATCTCAAACAAACAGAGCAAAGCAAACTAGATATATCTCTTTTTTTTTCTTTTTTTTTTTTTGACAACCTGAGGTTTGAAAGATATATCTAAAACAAACAGAGCAAAGCAAACTAGATATTTAACATAGTGGAATTAATTAACATTAGTGCTTCTGTGTCTGGCTTATTAAGGTGTTTTCTAATGGGGCTGGAGAGATGGCTCAGCAGTTAAGAGCACTGCCTGATCTTCCAGCGGTCCTGAGTTCAAGTCCCAGCAACCACACGGTGGCTCAAAACTACCAATAATGGGATCTGATGCCTTTTTCTGTTTGATGCCATCTTCTGTCATGCAGTCACACATGCAAATAAAGTACTCATATACATACATAAATAAATCTCTTTTTAATGGAAGATTTTTTTCAAGTTTCGTCCATGTTATAGCATTCATCAAACTTGCATTTTGTATGCTTCTGTGCGTATGCATATGTGTACCTGTGTTGTGGAATATTATTTTAAGATGTTACATTTGTTCATACTGCGGAACATTTCTTTAATGATGCAAAGATGTGTTGCATTCTTTTATGTTGCATTTGTTTAACTCTGTGAAGCTGTGTTACTTTGCCTGTCTAAAACACCTAACTGATCTAATAAAAAGCTGAATGGCCAACAGCAAGGCAAGGAGAAAGGGTAGGTGGGACTGGCAGACCAAGAGAATAAATAGGAGAAAAAAGAGGGAAGCAAGAGATATCAAGGAGTGAGAAAGGAAGGGGCCAGCCACCCATCCACACAGTCAGACACAGAATAAGAAGGAAAGAAAGGATATACAGAAATAAAGAAAGGTAAAAGCCAGAGGCAAAAGATAAACAGGATAATTTAAGTTAAGAAAAGCTAGCTAGAAATAAGCCAAGCTAAGGCCGGGCATTCATAAGTAATAATACGTCTCCATGTGGATTTGTTTGGGAATTGAGTGGTGGGCCCCCCAAAGAGCAAAGAGTCCGAAGAGTGAAAAAGAGTAAAATAGCCAATTACACACCCGTATGTGTGTGTGGAGGCCAGAACACAGCTTCCAGCGTCATTCTCAGGAACACATAGGCCTTATTTCTGAGCCAGAGTATCTCACTGGCCTGGAGCTTGCCAGGTAATTAGACTTGCCAGCTAGTGAGCCTCAGAGGTACGCCTCCCCAGTACGGGGATTGAAAACATGCACTACTACACCTAGTCATTTTTGTTGTTGTTGTTTGTTTTTTGTTTTTCGAGACAGGATTTCTCTGTACAGCTTTGGAACCTGCCCTAGAACTTGCCCTGTAGCCCAAGCTGGCCTTAAACTCCCAGAGATCCACCCGCCTCTGCTTCCCAAATGCTGGTATTAAAGGCGTGCGCCACCACTGCCTGGTGTTAGTTTTGTTTTAATGTGTGCTATGGGGAATAAACTCAGGCGCTTATGTTTTCAAAGTAAGCGTGTCTCAAGCGTAGATTTGCATTCTTTTTTTGAAGGCTTACTAATACTCCGCTGTGTATACATACCACACTTTGTTTAGCCGTTCATTTGTTGGCAAACATTTGGGTTATTCTTACCTTTTGCAAATGTGAATACCGCTGCTATGAGCATTAAAGTACAAAGATCTGTTTGTACCCGTACTTTCAGTTGTTTGGGGAATATACTCAGAAGTAGAACTGCTGGACCATATGGTAATCCTATGTTTAACTTTTTGAGGAACTGCCAAACTATTTCCCACAGCATCCCTACAGGCAGTGCAGAAAGGCTCCAGTCTCTCTGCGTTCTGACCAGTGCTTGTTATTTTTCATATTTAAAAAAATAATATTATAGCCATCCTAATGTGTGTGAAGGGCTATGGAAATATTTTTGTACATCGCAAGAATTTATCATAGAGGAGCGAGGCATGGTGATGAATGCCTTAAATCCCAGCACACAAGAGGCAGAGGCAGGCAGATCTCTGAGTTCCAGGCCAGTCTTGTGTACACAGTAAGTTCCAGGTCAGCCAAGGTTATACACTGAGACCCTCAAAATTAGTTAAATAAATAAAAATAAATAAATTTACCACAGAGTAGTGAGCTAGCTCATAAGCGCTACATACAAAATATAGTGAGAGTGGAAAGCACCGAGGCAGACATTTGAGGGTAAACTGTGCAAATTCCAGTTTGATTGATTGTTTTTTTATTTCTGTGTTCAGCTAAATGTCCAGATAAGGACATTTATACAGCTTGTGCGTGTGTGAAGATACCAGTTTGGGCTGCAGCCTAGGACAGTGCTTCCACAGCAGCCCCGTCACACCTACAGAGGGAGATGTTTCATGTTTCATTTTGTTTATTCAAAGCTTTATTCTATTATTGTTTAAATATTTTCCTTTGTTTTTATGTGTATGGATGTTTTGCTTGTATGTTTGTGTGTGCATCGTGTGCGTGCATTGCCCAAGGAGATCAGAAGGTGTCAGATCCCTGGGACAAGTGGTTGCGAGCCACTTGACCTGGGTGCTAGGGGAGCTTAAGTGTTACTAACCACCAAGTCATCTCTCCAACCCCTAACTAGTGTGGTTCTATGGTTCTGTGTTTTAAGTGAGAGAAACAAGTAGACTTTCCTTTGTTTTTTGTTTTTTTTTTTTTTGTGGTGGTTTGAATAGGTATTTAAATGCCTAGCCCATAGGGAATGGCACTATTAGGAGGTGTGACCTTGTTGGAGGAAGGGGGGGGGCTTTGAGGTCTCACATACGCTCAAGCCACACCCAGGATAACAATTCATTTCTGGTGCCTGCGGATTCAGATGTAGAACTCTCAGCTTCTTCTCCAGCACCACTGCCTGCACTCTGCCATGTCCTACTATGATGAAAATGGACTAAACCTCTAACACTGTGAGCCAGATCCAATTAAATGTTTCCCTTTGTAAGAGTTGCCATGGGCATGGCGTCTCTTCACGGTAATAGAAAACCTAACTAAGACACTTTTACATTTCAAAGTGAGTGGGAACAGACAACACAGTAGACCTGGGAATAGAGTTTCCCAATTTTTTCCCCCAATTTTCCTGCAGAGGAGAAGGAAAAAGGAGGCAAAGTCCAGCTTAGAAAATATAGAAACTCGGGGCTGGAGAGATGGCTCAGTGGTTAAGAGCACTGGCTGCTCTTCCAGAGGTCCTGGGTTCGATTCCCAGCAACTACATGGTGGCTCACAACCATCTGTAATGAGATCTGGCGTCCTCTTCTTGCGTGTGGGCATACATAGAGGCAGAATGTTATACATAATAAATAATAAAGAAATAAAGAAAGAAAATATAGAAACTCAACTATAGAGGAAGAACACGCATTCATCTTGTTCCCTTATCACCACTGCTGTCTCCGCCCCAGGTGTGTGGGGGGGGTAGCATAAAAAATGGGGGAGATAGAGATCTGAGAGAAGCCTGTGCACACAGGGTCCACTTTCACAGTCCAGATGTGGTATGAAATCAGACCACAGAGCAGACGTAGTGAGCTAGGAGGACTTCTAGTCTTAGACAACATCCCAGAACACACTGCCTGATGCTACAGTGGAACATAGACTGTTGAAGACAGGCAGGTAACCAGCCTCTGTGAGGTTTCCGTGACAACCTAAGAACAACAGAATGACTGTTATGATTCCTATGTCTAAAGATCTTTAGATTGGCACTCTGCTTTGCGGTGGTAGTGCACACCTTTAATCCCACTCAGGAGGCAGAGGCAGGCAGATCCAGAACTACACAGAAAAATCCTGTCTCAAAAAAAAGTAAGAAAAGAAAAAAAAAAAACAGACTTATGCTCAGTCAAGTTTAGAGTGTCAAAGAGGCCATGAGAGAGGAGGAGGAAACCTCTTTCAGAAGTTCAGTGAGGTCTGGGTATGTGGGTCAGCTGGCACAGTGCTTGTCTAGCATGCAAGAAACACTAGTGTGGTGTTTCACACTTGTAACCAACGGGAGATTGGAGTAGCAGAAGATCACTATTATTTCTTGTTACATAATTGCTGTGGGACAATGGTCTGTACCCTGTCAATTATATTTTAAACAAATGCTGATTGGCCAATAGCCAGGCAGGAAGTATAGACAGGGTGACAAATCAGGAAGTAGAGAACAGGAGAATTCTAGGAAGAGGATGCAGTCTGTAGTTGTGACCCAGTCACAGAAGAAGCAAGCCACATGGCTAACATAGACAAGAAAAATGGGCTAATATAGGTTATAAGAATTAGTTAATAAGAAGAGCCTGAGACACTGGGCCAATCATTTTATAATTGATGTAGACCTCTATGTGATTCTTTGGGACTGAATGACTGCAGGACCCGGCAGGACAGAAACCTCAGTCAACAGAATGGTGCCCAACATGGGGCCCTTTGCATGTCCCAGTTGTATCCAAATACTTGAAAGAGATAGCAGTTTATTACTTTCAATTGCGTAAAGGTTTTATTATTCAAATTGTCCTGTGTTCCTCTATCCTCTCGCCTATATAAACATGAAAACATGTTTACAATATGAAAAGAAGGCAATCTTTTTACTGACTTAATGTTTCAACTTATCAGGGTGATGGCCCAGTGGGAAATGTGTATGATGTGCAAGGCTAGTAACCTAATTTTGATCACAATATGAAGAGAGCCAAAAGTCGATACCACAATGTTGTCTTATGGTCTCCACATATCTGTCAGGCCTAAAACCTCATAATCATATTACACACACAACAGAAGCTTTTTTCAAATATATCTCATTGATATTACATTATCAGGCATCTATGGATAATTCCCTTAGAAAGAAATACTTTACCATGAAATGACAAATGGATAACTAATATGGACAGGAAGCTACATAGAACTTCAAATAATATATACATATCATTAGGACATCAAGCTATAATACTGTGAAATATGCAATTGAAGACTGATTATCCTATATTATTACATTTCTACCAGTTCCATAAAAAGGTTGCTTTAGATAGACATATGAGGTATTTACTCTTTCTTATATTCTCTTTTATTAAGCATTTTAACACTAACTTTGTTAAAAGGTGTTGACAAAACAGCAAATGTTGGGGTACATCATCTACCCTTGGACTTACACTCAAGAGACCTCAACATGATTATTAGTTCAAATATATTCATAAATAATGATTAACATCAGGGGCTGGAGAGATGGCTCAGTGGTTAAGAGCACTGACTGCTCTTCCAGAGGTCCTGAGTTCAATTCCCAGCAACCATATGGTGGCTCACAACCACCGGTAATAAGATCTGGTGCCAACTTCTGTCTGCAGGGACACATGCAGGCAGACCAGTGTATACATAATAAATAAATCTTAAAAAAAAATAATGATTAACATATAATCTAGGCTAGATAGCACACATCTCAAGGGAATTTGTAAAGATATAAAAAACAAAGCCAGGAACAATAATCCTCTACCCTTTCACAGATACCCTTACTTGAAAAGCATAAGCACATACTGCCTGATATTTAAATAAACAATGTAACACTTAGTTGATGGGCATCTCATTCTACATATTTCAGCAGAAAAGTACATATCACTAAGTGAAAGCTCAGTAGGATGCTGCAGGAGCTCCTTTGGCCAACAGCCTCCAAGATACCAGCCCACCCAGGCCTGGCCTCTCATACTATAAATGTAGCTGTAAAGCATGCACTCACGCTCCTGCTTCTGGCTGCCAGACTCAGTTCCCGCTCCCCACTCGCACAGAGGACTGCAATCCAGGACAGCGATCTGCGAGTTCCCTCCAAACAAATAACCATTTATTATATATAATTCTGAACGAGTGTGGGATTATTTTGTGGCCTCCATCATCACATAATGAGTTTGAGGCCAGCCTGGTCTACATAGCATTTCTAGGCCAGCCAGTGATCCATAGTGAGACCCTGTCTGTGCTGGATAATTTTCTCTCAACTTGACAGAGCTAAAGTCCTTTAAGAGGAGGGGCATTTGAGAAAATGCCTCCAGCTTTCTCCTCCAGCTGACCAAGAAGCCCAGGGGAAAGAAGGCCAAGGGGAAAAGGTGGCCATGCTGAGAAGAAAGCTGCAGGCAAAGGGGATGTCCCAGCCACCTGTCCTTCGAGCTAGGGGGGTCTTAGGGGGTGTCAGTACAGTCAGTACCTTGATGGAGAAGAAGGCTCTCAGCTGGTGGTGATTGCCCACGATGTAGACCCCCCCAGCTGGTGGTCTTCCTGCCTGCCCTGTGTTGGAAGATGGGGGTCCCCTACTACATCATCAAGGGAAAGACCTGGCTGGGGTGTCTGCTCCACGGGAAGACATACTCCACTGCTGCCTTCACAGAGGTTAACTCGGAAGACAAGGGTGCTCTAGCTACACTGGTGGAAGCTATTAGGACCATTACAATGACAGATATGATGAGACCCGCTGCCACTGGGGAGGCAACGTCCTGGGTCCTAAATCTGTGGCTCAAATTGCCAAGCTGGAAAAGGCAAAGGGCAAAGAACTCACCACTAACCTGGGTTAAATGTGCTGCAAAGTTTTCTGTACATAAATATAATTACAAACATATCTTCAAAAATGCCTCCATAATATCAAGCTAAAGGCAAGCCTGTTGGCCATTTTCTTAATTAGTGATTGATGTGGGAGGGCCCTGTCCTTGTAGGTGATGCCATTCCTGGACTGGTGGTCCTGGGTTCTGTAAGAAAGCAGGCTGAGTGCTGGAGAGATGGCTCAGAGGTTAAGAGCACTGGCTGCTCTTCCAGAGGTCCTGAGTTCAATTCCCAGCAACCACATGGTGGCTTACAGCCATCTATAATGAGATCTGGCGCCCTCTTCTGGCCCTCATGCATACATGTAGGCTGAACACTAGACATAATAAAAAAAATCTTTAAGAAAATTTTTTTAAAAAGCAGGCTGAGCTAGCAATGAGGATCAAGCCAGTAAACAGCACTCCTCCGTGACCTCTGCAGCAGCTCCTGCTGCCAGGTCCCCTCCCTGCTCTGAGTTCCTACCTTGTTTTCCTTTGAGGGTCGTGATGTGGAAGCATAAGCCAATAAGCCCTTTCCTCCCCTAGTTTCTTTGGTTCTACGGTGCTTCGTCACAGCAGTGGAAACCCTAACTTAAACAAGTTGGTACCAGGATCATGGGGTATTGCTGCAACAGACTTGACCATGCTGTTTTGGGGAGGATTATGGGAGGACTTTGGAACTTTGGGCTAGAAAAGGCCTTGAGTATTACAAGCTCAGTAAGCTGTTTTGTGAGCATTTGGGAGATAAGAATGTCGAGAGCAGGGCAGACAATGGCGGCCTGGCTTCTGGGGTTTCCGAGGGAAGATTAAAGGCTATCAGGACCATCTGTTACTCTGACTTAGGAGTCTGTGGTTCTGATTAGCCAGGGCTGGGTAACCAGCTGTGGTAAACAAGACAGCAGAACTGCTAACGTGACACCTTCGCATTGCTGGGGGCCTGGATGCTGGTCAGCTGGAGCTGAGCAATTAGGGGTGGTGAGGAAGCCGGAGCCGGTGGTGGTGGCAAACCTCTTTAATCCCAGCACTCGGGAGGCAGAGGCAGGTTCATCTCAGTGAGTTCAAGTGAGTTTCAGAATGGCCAGAGAGCCAGGGCTACACAGAGAACTCTTGCCTTAAAAAACCAGGAAAAAAAAAGTTATATTGCAGAAGTGAGAAATGAAGGAAACGTGAAATTCCTTAGAGTTGGGAAGGGGTTTCTGAGAGAGGGGAGGACACCATGGTGTCGAGGAGTTTTTAGAGCAATGGCAGACAATGGGCAAAGGCCGCAGTGATTTCTATCATGATTGGTTAATTCTCTGGGCTGCCATGGGTGGACCCAGTGGAAAACCCACATGCTCTATGCCTGTCCCCTATTCCTACAGGGAGATGACCAGGTGCTGTGTCTCTGTCCATCCCCGATTCTAGCTTTGACCTTGATCATCTGTGAGCTGTTTCTCAGGGTCCCCTCCAACCTTGCATATGTCCCAAGTGCTGGTGATTACACTAACTTCTCTGTCCTCACATCTATATGATCGGTTTGTAGCTGACAGTCAACTCTGTCCTGGGCACCAAGAAGTGGTGGCCGTGTTTTTCAGTTCCTTCCCTTCTGGCTCCATGTCTACAGGGTGGTCTCTTAAGTCGAAGTGTCCTATTGCAAGCCACATTTACTTATAATTTAGTCTGTCACAGTTACCTGAATTAGAGTCACTACTACATCAAAGGTCAGCAGTGCCTTAGGTATATTCCTCAAGGGCTTCAGAAGGCCAGCCAGGTGGCTGTCTCTGTCCCAGAGCTCTGTCCCTCTTCCTGTCTAGCTGTGTTATCTCATACCCAGCTGCAAGCCCTCTTACTCAGTTTCCTCAGTGTTTCAAACTCTGCAGTTTTAACCCTTAATCCTCTGTTCTCTTTATAACATATGTGGGCAGCGTCCAGTTTTTACTTACCAAGCAAAGAACTACCACAGTGGCCACCTGCTTGTCTGTTCTTTCTTTTTGGTATGCTCACCCCCAGTTACCTTAAGTGTTATCTTTCTCTGCTTTACATCTTGCTTAAGGGGTGCAAGAAGTGAGAAATGAGAAATCTCTGGTCGTCCTAAATAGAACTGCAAATGGCCACTCACTCTGAATCTTCCTTCTCTGTCTTATTTTTTCCCTATTGCACACACCACGTTCTAACACTTCCCATAAATTCATCTTTGTTGTTATTATTGCAGTGTCAGAAATTGAACCCAGAACTTCATATGTGGTAGGCAAGCACTCTCTCCCATTGAGCTACAACCCCAGCTCTTATGTTTATTTTTTATCACCTTTCCACTACTTTTATGAATACTCTTATGAAGGTCCCCCCACAATAGGGAGTTTTGTCTGGTTTTTTTTTTGTTGTTGTTGTTTTTTTTTTTTTTTTTTTTTTTTTTTTTTTTTTTTTTTGGTTTTTCAGACAGGGTTTCTCTGTGGCTTTGGAGCCTATCCTGGAACTAGCTCTTGTAGACCAGACTGGCCTCGAACTCACAGAGATCCGCCTGCCTCTGCATCCTGAGTGCTGGAATTAAAGGCGTGCGCCACCACCGCGCTGTTTTGATTTACATCTCAGGATCCAGTGAGGAGAACAGTCCTCAGTGTGGAGAGGCGCCCAGTAAGTGTGTTCTGAATGGAACGAAAGGCTGTCCGGGTATTGATACTACCATCAAAACTGCCGGTGCTATGTGAGTTCCTGGCTTCTCTGTTCAGGTACCCAAAAATGTAGGCAATGTCGGGCTTTTGTTCTTCTCAAGTAGAGGTCAACTGTGGAAAAAGTCTCAATGCATAGCCTCCCATTTTCTTATCCCCAAATACAATGATCTCAAACGAAGAAATTGCTTCTCCAATAAATAAAATAAATAAAAATAAACTGGACATGGCGGTGCTCACCTGTAATACCTTTAATACTTGGGAGGCAGAAGCAGGCAGAGCTCTGTAATCAAGGTGAGCTTAGTCTACACAGTAAGTTCCAGGACGCCTAGGGCTAGGTAGAGAGACCTGTTCTCAAAAAAAACAAGACAGCAGCAACAAAAAACAAAAAGAAAGAAGAAGAAGAAAGAAAAAGGAAGAGAGAGAGAGAGAAAGTGCTTCTCAGTGGGTTCTTCTGCAAGCCTTTCATCTGGCCCGGCAGCCAGGAACTGCTGTGGGTATGTGAGATGGGACCCTCTTTGGGTTTTGCTGCAAGAGGAATATTTTTCATTTACAAGTCATAGGCATTTCGTGGAAAATTTGGAGAGAGAGGAAGCAGAGCTGTGTGATTCTTTCACCACCTTGGCCAACTGTTGTCTATTGTTCTCTATTTTGTAAAAAAAAAAAAATAGTATTTAAAATATTCCTGGCTTCTAGTAAAAAAACAAAATAAAAACAAAAGAAATCTGATTTCAACAACTGTATTTTTCTGCCAAAATTTTTCCTTTGCCAAACTATACTATAACAACAGTTGAGATTTTGTGGCTTATTTTGTTTGTCTGTGTAAATATAAATTAACAAGATTAGGGGGAGAGAAGAATGGAGCTAGGTGGTGGCGGCGCACGCCTTTAATCTGTGTAAGAGCCTTGGCTATCCTGGAACTCACTCTGTAGACCAGGCTGGCCTCAAACTCACAGAGAGACACCTGCCTCTGCCTCCCAAGTGCTGGGATTAAAGCCATGTGCCACCACTGCCCAGCACATCAGAACTCTTTGGTTAATTTATAATTGTCTTAATACAAAAGCACAGGCTTAGCCCTGGGGAAATGGCTCAGTTGGTGAAGTTCTTGAAGACCTTGAACTCAATGCCCCCACCCACTTAAAAAGCTGGGCACAGAAACAGCGCCTGTGATCCCAGCACTGGCAGATGGAGGCAGAGGATCATTGAGCCAGCTTATTCTACCAAATCAGTGAACGCTATGTCCAGTGAGAGAACCTGTCTTCATCAGTTACCCAGTGATGATGTCTGACTTCTGCGCACACACACACACACACACACACACACACTCTCTCTCTCTCTCTCTCTCTCTCTCTCTCTCTCTCTTAAGCCAGCAATGGAAAAATAATGTTGACATGATGTTTATCACTAACCACATAAAGACCTCACTAAGCTCATTAAAAAACCTCAGGGACTGGTGACAATATGTATCTCAGGATTGGGGAAAGGAGAAGCTGGAAACAGAAGGGGTAGACAGGAAAAAAACAGTAGGCAGTCTGATGCCCACCCACTCACATCCTACAAGGCAGTTATTGTTCAGATACGTGAAACACAGGGCCTCAGAGACACCAGGTGAAGTGATGAGGATTCTAGAGCAAAGAGAAGAATACTCAGCATTGCAAATTGAGATGGTCTCCTGAAACCTTCTTCCTGTCTCAGTTCCTAATACGCTGACAAACAAATCTACATACTTAAAGTAACATCAAGGCTTCCTATATCCACCAACATGTAGACTCTAGAGACATCTCAGTATTAGATGGGAGCACTCGGCCAGGCATCATCTTCATGTGAGATGAAGGCCCCCAGGACATAAGGAGCAAAACAAACAGAGAAAGCAGCGTTAAGAAACCTGTACACTAAGAGAAAAGATTGCAAGCAAAAAGCTACACCTACTTTCTGTGCTGGTTCATTGTGGTAGTTTGAATGTAATTGACCCCCATAATCTCATAGGGAGTGGCACTATTAGGAGTTTTGGCCTTGTTGGAGGAAGTGTGTCACTGTGGGGATGAGCTTGGGGGTTTCCTATGCTCAGGATACTGCCCAGTGTCTCAGTTGACTTCCTGTTGCTTGCAAGATGTAGGATTCTTAGCTCCTTCTCCAGCACCATGTCTGCCTGCACACTGCCATGTTCCCCACCATGATGATAATGGACTAAACCTCTGAAACTGTAAGTAAGCCACCCCAATTAAAAGTTTTCATTTATCAGAGTTACTATGGTCATGGTGCCTCTTCACAACAATAGAAACCCTGAGATACTGTATCAACTTGAAGCATAAGCTAGAATCATCATAGATGAGGGAGCCTCATTGAGAAAATGTCTCCCTTGCCGGGCGGTGGTGGCACACACCTTTAATCCCAGCACTCGAGAGGCAGAGGCGGATCTCTGTGAGTTCGAGACCAGCCTGGTCTACAGAGTTAGTTCCAGGACAGGCTCCAAAGCCACAGAGAAACCCTGTCTCGAAAAAAAAAAAAAAAAAAAAAAAAAAAAAGAGAGAGACAGAGAGAGAAAATGTCTCTGTAAAATGGGGCTGATGGGGCTGTAGACAAGACTGTAGGCCCTGGCTATTCTGGAACTCACAGAGATCCACTTGTCTTCAGGCACCACCATACCTAGCATTTGTTTCATTAGTGATTGATGGAGGGCCAGTCCATTGTGGGTGGTGCCACCCATAGGTTGGTTGTCCTGGGTTCTATAAAAATGCAGACTGGAGCCAGGCAGTTGTGGCACATGCCTTTAATCCCAGCACTTGGGAGGCAGAAGCAGGCTGAGCTCTGTGAGTTCGAGGCCAGCCTGGTCTACAGGAGCTAGTTCCAAGATAGGCTCCAAAGCCACAGCGAAACCCTGTCTCAGGGCGGGGAAAGAAAAGAATGCAGGTTGGGCAAGCCATGACCTCTGTATCAGCTCCTGCCTCCAGGTTCTGACCCTGTTTTAGTTCCTGTCCTGACTTCCTTCAAGGATGGACTGTCATGCGGAAGTGTAAGCTAAATAAACCTCCCCAACTTGTTTTTGGTCAAGGTATTTCATCATAGCAATAAAAACCCTAACTAAGACACTTTCAGAGCTATTTCTTCAACTAAATAAGAACAAGATGCAACTTCATAAGGAAACACTTAGAGAGCAAAGGAGCTCTTGGGATTTAAAACATGATGAAGGGGAACTGGAGCTGTCACTCAGCTGGTGAAACTAGGGTTCTGTGCTTGCTAGACAAGTGCTCTGCCAACTGAGCTTCATCCCCAACCCTCAAAGTTGGAAACACTTCTTTCAAAATTATTTATAGAGTCTATACATTAGCAGTTCCACTAAGAGACGTCTACCCAGACTTTTGATGTCTTTGTAACATATTCTTTGTGGTTTCTTGGGTTTGCTTTGTTTTGAACAGGGCCTCCCTATATAGACTTGACTGGTCTGGAACTTGCTGTGTAGACCAGGCTGGCTTTGAACTCACAGAGATCTTCCAGCTTCTGTCTCATGTGTGCTGGGATTAAAGGCATGCTCTACCATGCTGAGCCTCTTTGGATTCATGTTTGAAAATGTCATCCCTCCCAGCCTGGTCCTTTATTTTTCCCCCCATATTTGAGACTTTGGTTCTTTTCACCTTTCTGAGAAATGTCTTAAACATTGAAGTCTGCAAACACTACTGAAGGACTGGGACTATAGTTCAGTGGGTAGAGTGCTTGCCTCTCCTGCATGAAACCCTAGGTTCAGCTCCCAGGACCCTGCCAACCAAGTGTGGTGGTACAGGTCTGTAAGACTGGAGAAGAGGAAGCAGGAAGATCAGAACTTCAAGGTCATCTTCCCTTCTGTAGGGGTCAAGGCCATCATGGCTGGACAGGAAGCTGTACTTCTAAACCAAAATGTATCCATTTTACTTCCCTGCTTCAAGACTTCTGCTGATTCATTGCTGCCCCAATGGCAGCGTTTGCACCTCCCAGCAGTGGCTTTTTACAGTCTTTCACAGTCAAATCATAACCTCCTTCTGTACTTCTCCTTGTTCCCAGCCCCCTACCTAATTTCCTTGTTGTTTTTTTTTTTTGTAACCTGGTCCAATTATACTAAACACACACGTGCACTGTCACCGTGCACCTCGTCACCGCCTAGTCTCACAGCACCTGATGAATCACCTCCTATGCTCTGCACACTTCCTGTCAATGCTTCAGTCCTTTGTACCCCAGTTACTACTCAGGGTGTGCCCTGCCTGGGTTACTAGGTAACTCAAGGTCAGATTTGCTATCTACTCATTCATTCTTTTTTTTTTTTTTTTTCGAGACAGTGCTTCTCTGTAGCTTTGGAGCCTGTCCTGAAACTCACTCTGTAGATCAGGCTGTCCTCGAACTCACAGAGATCCACCTGCCTCTTCCTTCCGAGTGCTGGGATTAAAATCATGTGCCACCACCGCCTGGCTCCCTTTGTTGTTTTTTATGACCTTCTTACTTATGTTTTTCTCCCCCACTCCCTAGTTTTCTTCCAAAATATGTAAATACTTATCTTTATCTAGGCATGGGGGTGCACACCGGAAGCAGAGGCAGACAGATCTCTGTGAGTTCAGCCTGTTCTACATAGTGAGTTCCAGGATAGCCAGGGCTACAAAGAGACACCTTGTCTCAAAACAAAAATAGATTCTTATCTTTTATTGTGTGGTCTCATGTATTTCCCCTGGGTTGTCCTTTGGAACGTGTCTCCATTTTGTGGCTATTTGGGGCCTTGAAGATATGCTTTAAGTTTATATATGCAATCTTGTTTTCAGTGTTTTCTGGTATCCTTTCATATTTGAAACCAGTGGACAATTTTTTTCAGAATTTGTCATATCCTGACCACTGTGTATTAGTTCTTCCAATAACCCTGTGTACCCAATGATGATCCAAGGGAGGAGATCCTGCTCATACCAGACAAGCTCTTCCCATGCTCCTTGGGTTGGCCTTCCTGACTCTGGTCCAGGACAATAAGACAAGTATGATAACTTGTCAAGGCCGTTGTGCGTGTCTCTTTGGTACCAGCCTGCAAAAAGTCAAGGAGAACCCTCACACTTTGTTCATCGGCCCCATTCTCTGTAGAATGGGAACTTACAGCTTCTTTGCTCAGCCACTTTCTCACATTTAACTTAATTAGATGTCACGGGACAAAGCCACATTGGTTTTGTGAAAACTTAATATTTGAAATTCAATAGTATGTTTTCCCTTTATGCTTAAAGAGCAATCCATATTTCCCGAATGAGTCCCCACTTCTTTTCTTCTCAAAGAAACATTATAATCCCCTCAACCTCTTCATTCCTGATTCTTCTTTCATGGGAGTAGAGCTGGAGATGGTTCATTGTTCCTTTCTAGACAGTAATGACTTTGTCTATCTCCTGATATATCTGTGTTGGCTCTTCCATCTTTCCTCAGGATGTTTCACCCCAATTCTTCAGTTTTCCAAATTCTGAGAGGAGTTGGGATACTGTGCCAGCAAAATATCTTTGCCTGAAAGTTTCATTTCCCAAGAAGTCGTGATTTTCTGTAACAAAGTGGGACAATGGAGTCCACGGGCAAGGTGCCAGTCATTGTCCAACAGCAGAAGCCATGTTGTTGGGGGAGAAGAGAGAGACAAAGAGGCAAGTCTTTGTTCTAGATTTGCTGGGGGTGGTATCTGTTCGTTCCAGCTACTGAGAGCATGTCACACAAGAAGTTAAAATTCAACTGAGACCAATGCCTGCCTGTTATCCCAGAACTTCAGAGGTGGAGGTCGGAGAATTGAAAATCAGCCTAGGCTATGCAGCAAGTTTCAGGCCTGCAGGAGCTACCACAGACTGTTCCAAAACAACTCAACTGAGAGGGAAATAAGAATATCTATTGCTTAGTTGTAGAGCTCTGGCCTGGCATGGGCAAAGTCATAGGTTCGATCACAGCACCACAAACTTAATGGACAAATAAGTCAACCAGGAGAAAGTCCACAATAACAAATGCAGCACGATGCTCCCCGTGATGAGAGGAGGAGTCTAGACTGATCGCAAACCTCTGCTTCTTCCCGACAGCAGTGCTAGGAGATTTCTCTTCCAGTGACACAGTTTGAACACACAACCTTGTGTGTGCTAGGCAACTTGACTACAATTAAGCTACATTCCCAGCCAGACTCAACTTTTGTGTCTTTGAAAAAATAAATTATAAATAAATTAGGAAAACTGAAAGCCAGGCAGTGGTGGCTCACAACTTAATCCCAGCACTTGTGGGGAGGCAGAGGCAGCTGGATCTCTGAGTTTGAGGACAGTCTGGTCTACAGAGGACAGCCAGAGCTACACAGAGAAACCCTGTCCTTTTTTTTTTTTTTTTTTTTTGAGATAGGGTTTCTCTGTAGCTTTGGAGCCTGTCCTAGAACTAGCTCTTGTAGACCAGGCTGGTCTCGAACTAACAAAGATCCACCTGCCTCTGCTTCCCAAGTGCTGGGATTAAAGGCGTGTGCCACCACCGCCTGGCTAAAACATTCTTACACATAAAAAAATGAAAATAAAATAAAAATGAACTTTTAAAAGAAGTTTGGCAGATAAACTGAGGCAGGTGCTACTGGTGTACAGAGAAAGTGTTCTTCACGGTGTTGTATGGGACTGGACACATGAGGGCCATCTTCCTTGCGTGTGTCTGGAGCGGAGTTCCAAGAGGGACCCCGAGAAGGAGAAACCCTGTCTTGAAAGGAAGGAAGAAAGGAAAGAAGCAAGGAAGGAAGAAAGAAAGAAAATTGAAAATAGTTATTCCTAAAACTCTTACACATGGGCTGTTGTTTGTTTAATGGATAAAGGCAAAAGAGAAAAGTCTTTGTTCTAGATTTGCTGGGGGTGCTATCTGTTCATTCCAACTACTGAGAGCATGCCACACAAGAAGTTAAAATTCAACTAAAACCAATTATCCTAGCACTTCAGAGCTGGAGGCTGGAGAATCGGGAGTTGACAGTCAGCCTAGGCTATGCAGTCTGACTACAACCAGGTTCAATCCCCTGGACCCACATGGTAGAATGAGAGAATCGACTCCTGAAGGTTGTTCTCTGATCTGTGTGTGTGTGTGTGTGTGTGTGTGTGTGTGTGTGCGCAAACACACTGTGCCACTTGTGCGCACACACATCCCTTTTCCATAGCGAACATTCAGCACAAGCCACAAAAACCAAAAACAACCAAGCTTTCTGTCCCCCAATGCTTTCCCAGCAGCCAGAACACAGACAAACACATGGACCTCCACTGGAACCTTGATGCTGCAAGGTGTTGAAGAATGAACTACAGGTCAGAATCCATTCCCAAGAGGGGCTGCTGGGGTAAACACTTCTTGATAAAAGATAACTGTGGAATGTGCAAGAGAGGTTGCTGGTCCTCAGAACCACCAGACCTATAGGACCAGAAGAAGCTGCAGGGAGTACAGGGGTCCCAGGGAGCTAGCTACCAAAGAGGACTGCAATCTCTCCTTCCTCATATCCAGAGCCCCAAGAACACTGAGGCTACAGTGGCCACTGGCTCCCCTTCTCCTTTTCCTCACACAGCACCACATGGAACCTCCTGGAGTCAGAGGCATCAGAATTTAACCTTTTAACTCAGTGCAACAGGTCAATCCCTATGTATCTGTTTATCTCTCATTTCGGATTATTTAAATTTCAATCTTGCATACACATGTTTCTGATTGTTTGGGTTTTTGTTTGTTTGTACATTGCTCAGTTAGATTCATATGTTTTTGATTGTTTGGTTTTTGTTTGTTTGTATATTGCTCAGTTAGATTTTAGGATTGTTTCTTTTTCCCATCTAGTTCACTAATGACATTCTTTACTCTCCGGACACATCTCATACACTCCCCTTATTATTCTTAGTCTCTTCTTCTTTCCCTCATCCTTATCCCCTCCTTATTTTATTTCTTAATTAAATCTTCCATAGAGTTAACAATCTTCAAAATCTGCGGACCCTAACAATATCCTGACTCCCCTTACAGACTCCTTTACCCACTTTGATTCTTTTCAAAGTTGACTAATATTTAATCCTTACCCTTATTCACCCTACTTCCTTCCCACTCCAATCTCATTAGCTAAAATCCACATAAACCCCACTGTCTCCTTGGTTATTTATCCTCCACAGTTACTGAAGTCAAAGGAGCCATTGTTATTAGTTGGTTAGTATATTTGCATATGCTATGTGATATACTATGATATATTTGCATAGAACTGATACCAAGCAGCTGTGGTTGTTCTTCCAGTTAATAGCTCACTTGGGGAATAACATAAAATTAACCCAGGCACTCTAAGTCCCTGGGCTAAGGGATTGTTCTCTGAATTCAACACTGCAAATACTCCAACAACTGAAAGAATATGACTGATTAAAAAAAAAAAAGAAAGTAAGCCGGGTGGTGGTGGCACACACCTTTAATCCCAGCACTTGGGAGACATAGACAGGTAGATCTTTGTGAGTTCAAGCCCAGCTTGGTCTACAAAGTGAGTTCTATGACAGGCTCCAAAGCTACAGAGAAACCCTGTCTTGAAAAACAAAAAATAAAGAAAAATAAGCAACTAAATAACATGTTTAAATCCCAATGCAGTGACATAAAAACATGAAAAAAATCAAGAGACTATAATTCCTCAAAAAAAAAAAAATGAATGGGCCTACAGTAATGGGATCTAGGGAAGGTGAGCTAGATAAAATCTCACAGAGAGAACTCACGATTGTAAGTGTGCCAAAGCCACAGCTGGCAGAAATAAGGGAAGTGACACATGAGATGGGAGAGGAATTCAGCAAAGATTTGAAATAATTCCCTCTCTTCCTGCTAATCACAGTGGAATAAGCCTGCACATCAATGGCAAGAGAAACTCAAGAGCACACACAGACTCATGGAAACAACCTTTCTCAAGATCCAGCAATACCACTTTTGGTTATATATCCAAAGGATGCTCAACCGTGCCACAAGATGAATGCAAAGTGGGAGGAGCTATTATATGTCCATATCTGAAAGGCATTGCATCTAGAGTATAGAAAGGCATCTAACTACTCACTAGGAAGACTATAAGCAACCTAATCCAAAACTTTTTATTTTAATCCTTTACTTTTATTACATTTTATTTATTTGGTACATGTGCCATTCTCTCTCTCTCTCTCTCTCTCTCTCTCTGGTGGGGGAGGAGGTCAGAAGACAATTTGAAAAATTTGTTCTCTCACACTCCAGTCAGGACAAAAAAAAAAAAAAAAAAAAGAAAGAAAGAAAGAAAAATTTGTTCTCTTCTACCATATGGGTTCTAGAAATTGAACTCAGTTTGTCAGGCTTGGTAGCAAGCCACCCCTCCAACTCAACGACCAGATTTTTGTTGTTGCTGAGATTGTATTGTTTGTTTTGTGTGTATGGGTGCTTTCCTTGCATGTATTTGTATGCACCAAGTGTGTGCAGTACCTGTGGGGGCCAGAAGAGAATGTCAGATCCCCTGGGACTAGAGTGACAGAGGGTTGTTAGCTAGCTGTCATGTGGGTGCTGGGAATTGCACTCGGGTCCTCTGGAAGAACAAGCTGAGCCATCTCTCCAGCTCTGTGATTTGCATTTTTGAGATAGGGTTTCCTCTTATATCTCAAGTTGGCCTGAAACTTACTGTATAGACTAGAGTGGCCTTAAATTCATGGCGATTCTGTTGCCTCAAGCTCACAAAGTGCTAGGAGCAAAGGCGCAAGCCACCAGAGCTCACTCGTGAGCCCTTATTTTATAAAGCTCGAAGTTTATGGTGCCCAGAAGGAAACCAGAATTCAAGAAGACGTCTGTGTTTGTATCTGACCAGTCCTTGTCCTTAGAAACGTGAAGGGCTCTCAGGTAGCTCTGGGAGGCAACGAGCTTGCCCAGGTCTTCTTTAGGATCTCTTGGGGAGCAAAGGGTTTATTTAGCTTACAGTCGTCACACTCTGTCACTGAGGAAAGTCAGGGCAGGAACCTGGAGGCAGTAACTGAAGCAGAGGCTGTGGAAGAGGGCTGCTTACTGGCTTGCTCAGCCTGCTTTCTTGTACAACTCAGGACTACCCAGAATTGGCATGACTCACAGGGTGCTGGGCCCTCCCACATCAGTTATTAATCAAGAAAATGTCCCACAGGCCAAATGGTGGGGCGTTCTTAGTTGAGGTTCCCTTTTCTCAAATGATTCTATCTTGTATCAAGTTGACCAAAAACACAACAAACACAGCCATCAAGGATGACAACCAGAGGTGGATCCCTACAAACTACAGTGGAGGGACAGAACTAACTCCATGTGTGAGTAGCGGCATTTGGGTGTCCTGTCCCTGGTAATAAGTAACATTTAAAAATCAGAAAGTCTGAAGGTCTTGGAAGTCACCGTGAGACCTTGCAAATGATGCGTCTGTTTTGCTGAAACCAAACAGCCACGTAACTCAGTACACAGAACACCAAAGGGCAGCCTGCCGCAAAAGCATGCTCCTCTGGCTGGAAGTCTTTTCCCTCCCCAGCCCCACACTTAGGTTGCAATCCTCTCACCAATGTTTCAGAATGTGACCTAACTTAGGAACAGAAGCAACCAAGCCAAGATAAGGTCACACAAGATGAGTGTGGCCCTCCTCTAGTGACCGATCATTTGTGGCTGAAAGTGAGTTACAGAGACAGCCTGACAAGGAGAACACTGTGCGCTGCTGGAGGCCAAGGCTGGGGTTTTACATCTAAACAAGGCGAACCTCGGTTGTCAGCTCTGGCCAAATGGGGCTACACAACCAGAACAGCGCCCTCAGCAGACACTGGCCTTCGTGTGGTTGGGGGCAGGGTGGGAATTCAATTTTGGACAGGAATGTGTATTTGCTCTCCTTTGCTTTATGTGCTAGTCTGTCTCTTGCAGAATTTTCTCACAACCTAGAATTAGTTCTGAATTTTCCATTGTTTGGGGGAACTGGGAGAAGACCGGGGCAAGCACTGTGGAATGTCTGGAATGAAAGTGGGTAAATTCTGGTTCTCACCTTCAAAAGTTGATATATCTCAAAGCCAAACATCAGCCAGCACAAGACCAGAAAGAAGGTCAAGATTGAGAATTTGATTTCTCTCTCTATCCCCATCACCCCACACCAGTGGAAAAACACCAGACCCAAACACGATGCATTTTTTTTCTTTTTCTTTTTTGTCTTTGTTTTTTATTTTTCAAGGCAGGATTTCTTCCTGGAACTCGCTCTGTAGACCAGGCTGGCCTTGAACTCACAGAGATCCGCCTGCCTCTGCCTCCCGAGTGCTGGGATTAAAGGCGTGCGCCACCACTGCCCGGCGCCCCATCACCTTTTAAAAAATACATTAAACTTCCATTTATTTATTTAAGACAGTGAGCGTGTGTGTTCATGCTTGTGCACACCATGGCACACCTGTGGAGGACAGAGACCCACTTGTGAGAGTTGGTTCTCTCCTTCCCCCACATGATCCTGGGGATTGAACTTGGGTCCTCAGGCTTGGCAGCAGAGGCTCCATTGCCTGCTGTGCTTTCTGGCTTTCTCCCATTTAAAACATTTTTGCTACCTTTTATCTGCTTTTTTATTGTGTGTGGGAATACTCAGTGGGTCACTATGCACATGTCAAGGTCAGAGGACAATTTTCAGGAGTCAGTTCTTTCATTCCACCGTGAGGGGCTTGGTGACTGAACTCAGGTCACTGCACTTGGAGGTAAGTGCTCCTACCCTCTGAGCCATCCTGCTGACCCCTCTCTCCGTACACTGTACACCAGGTCTCCCACCCTTGCTCTTTATTTGCTAGTTACACTGCACCTTTCCCTTGGGGGCATCTGGCTACATCAGAAACCCTTCCAGCTACTTGACCTACTTTGTGAATTCCTGCCTAGGTCCCAGGCTGCCCCTCTGTTTTCTAAGACTATTTTTATGGCTGTTAGATCCATGGTTTCTTCTTATGTCCATTTCATTTCTAGGATCACAGCCTTTCTTCCTGATAAGCCCTTTTCTCCTTCATGTTCCGAGAACTCCTAGTCTGTCCTCTGTCAGTTCTGTTGAAAAGCCCACCATGAGCCCAGGCGACATTTTAAGCTCTTTGAGGGCTAGCAATAAAAACCTCTTTTATCCAAACAACATGTGCATGTGTGTTTACATGCAGGTTATATGTGTGCATACATGCAGATTGTATGTGTGTGTACATGCAGGTTGTATGTGTGTATACATGCAGGTTGTATGTGTGTGTACATGCAGGTTGTATGTATACGCCCAACTTTGGCTGTGATCTTCAGAAACACTATCTATTTCCTTTGAAACAAGGTCTCTCATTGGCCTGGAGTTCACTAATCAGGTTAGCACTGCCTGGCTAGTGAGTTCCAGGAATCTCTATTCTCCATTTCCCCAGCATGAGGATCATAAGCATGTGCCACCATGCTGCTGGATTCATTACTTGTCTCATTGCGGTGACACCACTTGGCAAACACAGATTAAGGAAGGCTTACACTGGCTCACAGTTCCAGGGACACAGTCCACCACGGCAGGAAAGGTACGGCAGCCGGAGAGTGAGCTGGCTGCTCACATTGCAGAGCGCGATGGATGCTGAGCTCATCTGGCCTTCTCCTTTTGTATGTATTCCAGGACCCCAGCCCAAGGAATGGTGCCACCCACATGTAGGATGGGTCTTCCCACCTCAGTTAACCTACTCTAAAAAATACCCTCCCAGACATGTCCATGGATCTGCCTCCATGGCAATTCTAAATCCCATCTAGTTAACAGTCAAGATGAACTGTCATACCCAGGGATTTTATGTGGGTTTTGGGACCTGAAGTAAGCACATTGCTGACTGAGCTATCTCCCTACTCCCTAACAAGTGTTAAAGGGAATGGTTTATTCATGAAGGGTATACCTTGCCAAAAAACTAGACATCAACCTTGTAACTTTGGATCATTCTTCATAGAATCTATTTTGTTTCTTAATTTTATGTATTGCACTTTGGAAACGCCCCCTGGTGGCCACATACAGTATTGCTTTTAATGATAACCACCAGTTACAAGGGGTTAATAGACCCTCCAGCAGGGTCCATTTTGTTAAGCAAACGAGCCATAATGACTTGCCTTGATGCCACCATGTTTTTTCTGCTTCCCCACCTACAAGTTTTAATCACTATGTAAAGTGTTTATCTATTTATTCTTTATCAATAAAAACTCAGGAGTCAGATATCAGGGTAAGAACCTGAATGATCAGAGAAGCAGCAGAGAAGCCACCAGTGACCTTCTCTCTTTCTCGTTCGTGCATCCAAAAGGGCTGAGACCCTCTCTTCGCCCTACCCTACTACTTCTTGTCTCTCGATCTGATCTCAGTCCTCCAAAACTTCTATGGTTAATTTTGGTCCACTAGTAGCTAGCTTCACTTTCTGATTCAAAGCAAATTTTATTGTCAGTTTTGGGAGTGTCAAACTGCAATCAAAATATTACACATTTTCCTCTTTTTGTCTAAATAAAAAGAGACGGTTTTAACTCTGACACAGAAATACTATATACAGTAAGAACAATTATCAGGTAGGAAATACATTACAATGTCCAGTCCATTTGTATTTGGCATATTTGGAGAAAATACTCCATTATTTATTCTCTCTTGATGAGTTCCGAAATTCTGTACCTAATCTACCTTCTTTCATAACTAAGGGAAACTATAACTATGACTATTTGGTCTTCAACTCCATCCAAGACCCCAGAAGGATATAATATTACCTTAGTAAACAGGAAGTGCAGAGCAAACAACTTCCAAAACTAAAAGAAATGACAGAAACTAAAAGTCTGTCAGTCACTCAAGGTTCCTCTGCAACGTTGGGGAATCCATCTTTAGCCTACATGTCTAGAATATCTGACAGACTTTTGTGGTGATATTGTTATGCCCAAATCTGCGAAGTCCCCCAAAAGCCAACAAGGAGACCGAGTCCCGTATGTAAAAGCAAAGAGCCTTTATGTTATATAAGTTTGCAAACTCGGTCTCTCCGCATTTCCAACATATTGGAATAAACGGAGAGCCCCGAGCTCAGTTAGAGTAGGGCTTTTATAGTAGTAAAGGTGGGGGTGAGGGGTTTCTGAGGTTCAGGATCCCTGATTGGCTGACATTTGTCTAGGGGTTTCCTGGTGAGTGTGTGCTGGCAGGTGATCCTATTTATAACTGTTAGAAAGTTAGGCATTTCCTTTGGATGGTCTGTTTTCGGGTGGGGCTCAGGTAATCTCGTTTGTGGTTCTTCCTGGAACCAGGTATTACTTTAGGGTAAACTACTGAGACTCAGGCCTCTATTAAACTTATTGATGGCTGAGTCCTACTCCAGCAGGTGATAATGGTTGGAAGAACTTCCTTTGGGTGATCTGTTCATATTTAGCTTATCATGGCTGGCTCCTACAATATTTTGTTAGTAATCTAACAAATAAAGCTTTCCTGAAGATCATAGTACAGAGCTAAGCCATTAGTTAGCCATGGAAGCCAGGCAGTTGTGGCACACACCTTTAATCCCAGCACCCGGGAGACAGAGGCAGGTGGATCTTTGTGAGCTCAAGCCTACTTGGGCTATGTGAGATTGAATCTGTCTAAAACAGAAAGAGAGCTCACACAAAGGTGATCCCAGCATGTGGGATCACCTGACTTTAATCCTAGCACTAGGGAGGTGGAGACAGGAGTGATATGGCTGGTCGGAGCGAGGAATATAAGGTGGGAGGAGACAGGAGCTCATATGCAGTCTGAGTTTTCATAGAGAGAGCATGCAGTCTGGTTTTGTAGAGACAACAGCAGTCTGAGGATTCGTAGAGCTAGGATCACCCTTTGGTCTGAGCATTGGTAGAGGTCAGAACTTGCTAGTGGTCAGCTGCTCTGATCCTTCAGCATTAACCCCTATATCTGACTTCAGACTTTTATTATTAAGAACAATTAGAATTCATGCTACAGATTTTTCTGTGAAGCAGGAATATTTGAAGGACTCTCCAACCATGTCTTGGCAAAATTTGGCAGTTGCTTGTGTTCTGCTGGTCCAGTTTGGACAGCATACTGTCAGCAGTCAAGGCAAGGGCAAGCTTTTTCTTTATGGCTAGCTTTTGCCATAAAGAAAGCAAACTCCATATGGAGGTTCTTTTTTTTTTTTTTTTTTTTTTTTCACTGTTCAAGGTTTATTTGGTGTTTTCATTGGCATGACACTTGGGTAGTTGGTTGCATCATCCATACGCAGATCTTCACTTTACATAATATTTCAATGTACACTAGACACATAATACACAAAATAATATCCTTTAAAACAGTTATGCACAAGATATGCACAATGGATTTACACACTGGAGCCA
>PVIU01014564.1:15804-51551 GCA_004026605.1 Ondatra zibethicus | reverse complement strand
CTTAAGGAGTATAGGTATTAGCTCTTCTTGGAAGTTCTGGTAGAATTCTGCATTAAAACCATCTGGTCCTGGGCTTTTTTTGGTTGGGAGGTTTTTGATGACAGCTTCTATTTCCTCGCGACTTATAGGTCTATTTAAATTGTTCACCTGGACTTGATTTAATTTCGGTATGTGGTATTTATCTAAAAAACTGTCCATTATTTGGATAGTGTTTCCTGCCTTGGTGCTTGTTAAATACTGAGAAATATGCTTTGCTTGACAAATTAAAAGCAATTAAATCAATTTGGTACATGGAGCAAGAAGCCCAGAATGCAGGAATCTGGACTACAAACCAGAAGTGTACAAGTCTTCATGCAGCAGGGAATGCAGCATGCACATTCTTAGGAAATTTCCAAGTCACTGCACACAGTTAGCTCTGCTGTGACAGGGGTTTTTACAAAAACTGCTTAGTAGGTTAAAGCAAATCAAGCGCGTGGGGGTAGGAGACTTTCTGGGCTGTGAACCATTTAGGCCTTCAAGCTGAACCACATGATAGATCCACGTGTGGCGGCAGATGAAGAAGGACACTTAAAAGAAGTCCTACACTAGCTAGCTCAGAATTGAGTATAATAGAGGGTTATTTATTTAGGGGGTAGACTCACAGATCACAATCCTCTGCTGGAATGGGAAATAGCAACCGAATCCCACAGCTGGAAAAGAGGCTGGACATGTGCTTTACATTGGCATATATAGTATAAGAGGCCACTCCCAAGTGGGCAGGTAACCTAAAGGCTACTGGCAGCAAGAATTCCTACAGCAAACTCCCCTTGCCACCTAGTAATCAAAACATTTAACATAAAGAATAAAGAAAGAATATTAAGAGCTGCAAAAGATAAAGATCAAATAACATATAAAAGCAGACCTATCAGAAATACCTTCAACTTCTTAATGGAAACAATGAAAGGCAGAGAGTTCCTATCCAGCGTTATTGCAGAGACTAAGAGACAACAGATGTCAGCCCAGACTACTATATACAGAAAAGATTTCAATTATCATAGATGGAGAAAACAAGATGTTCCATAACAAAACCAGATTAAAAAAAAAACTACATAGCCACAAATAAAGCTCTATGAGAATACTAATGGGCTAAACAACTAGATATGAAAAGAGAACTCATCCTCTGCTACACACAAGAAATGCACCCCAACTATAAAGACAGACACTACCTCAGAATGAAGTGTTGGGAAAATATTTCCAATCAAATCATCCTAAGAAACAAGGTGGTGTATGTATCTTAATATCTAACAAAATAGATTTCAAACTAAAATTAGTCAAAAGCCACGAAGAAGGTCATTTCATATTCATCACAGGAAAAATCAATCAAGAAGAAGTCTCAATTCTGAACATCTATACCTCAAATACAAGGACACCCTCATTTGTAAAAGAAACATTACTAAAGTTTAAGTCATACATAAGGCTCCACACACTAATACTGGGAGACTTCACTACCCCACTCTCACTACTAGATAGGTCTGCCAGACAGAAACTCAATAAAGAAAGAAAAGAACTAACAAATGTTTTGACTCAAATGGGCCTAAGAGATACCTATAGAACATTCTACCCAGCGCAAAAGAATATACCTTCTTCTCAGCACTTCATGGAACCTTCTCTAACATTGACCACATACTAGTTAACAAAGCAAACCTCAACAGATAAAACAAATTGAAGTAACCCCCTGTATCTTATCAGATCACCATGACTTAAAGTTAGAATTCAATAACAACACAAGCTGCAGAAAGCCCACAAACTTATAGAAATTGAAAAATGCTCAACAGAATTACCCCTGGGAAGGAAGAAGAAAAAAAAGAAATTAAAGATTTCCTAGAATTCAATAAAAATGATGGTACAACATACCCAAATTTATGGAACAAAATGAAAGCTGGTATAAGAGGAAAGTTCATAGCACTAAATGCCTAAATGAAGAAGCCAGAGAAATCTCACAATATCAAAATAACAGAACAATGAAATCTCTAGAACAAAAAGAAGCAAACTCATCCAGGACAACTAGACGACAGGAAATAATCAATTTGAAAGCTGAAATCAACAAAATAGAAACAAAGAAAACAATGCAAAGAATCAATGAGACAAAGAGTTGGGTCTTCAAGAAAATCAACAAGATAGACAAACCTTTATCCAAACTAACCAAAAGATAGAGAGAGAATATCCAAATTAACAAGACCATGAATGAAAGGGGGGCTATAACCACAGACACAAAGGAAATCCAGAGAATCATCATGTCATATTTTAAAAACCTGTACTCCAGAAAATTGGAAAAATTAAAGGAAATAGAGAATTTCCTGGATAAGTACCACATAATTAAATTATACCAAAATTAAATCAAGACCAGATAAACAAGTTAAATAGACATATTACTGCTAAAGAAATAAAAACAGTCACCAAAAGTCTCCCAACCAAAAAAAGCCCAGGGCCAGATGGTTTCAAAACAGAATTATACAAGATTTTCATTGAAGAAATAATACCAATACTCCTCAAATTGTTCCACGCAAAAGAAACAGAAGGAACATTGCCAAACTCTTTTTATAAGGTTACAATTACCCTGATACCCAAACTGCACAAAGACATTACTAAGAAAGAGAATTACAGACCAATCTCACCCATGAATATGGATGCAAAAATGCTCAATAAAATACTGGCAAACCAAATCCATATCTATTCAATATAGTACTTGAGGTTCTAGCTAGAGCAATAAGACAACAAAAGGAGATCAGGGTGATACAAATCGGAATGGGATGTCAAACACTCATATGTCGTATGAGTGCATATGTCTGCAACATATGTGCCCCTGGTGCCACACAGGCTAGAAGAGGGCATCAGTTCACCATCCTTCAGAGTTACAGACAGTTGTGAGACATGTTGGTGCTGGAAACGGGATCTCTGTCCACTGGAAGAGCAGGTAATACTGCAGAGTCTTCTCTTCAGCCCCCGTGTTCCCAGTTCTTGCTTGATTCTCTTGTTCTCTGTATGATCTGAAGCAAATACATAAGTTCTCTACATTAATTCCCCTGATTTTTTTTGTTATTGTTTTGCTTTGTCTGTTTTCTTTTGATGAGATGGGGTTTCTCTGTAGCTTTGGAGCTTGACCTGGAACTAGCTCTTGTAGATCAGGTAGGCCTCGAACTCACAGAGATCCACCTACCTCTGCCTCCCAAGTGCTGGGATTAAAGGTGTGCACTACTACCACCCAAATTCCCCTGCTGTTAAATGGATATATTAATAGACCACATGGGGCTAACATTTGCATGATATGTGACTATGGCCAGCACTTTTAAATGCTTCTTACCATAATCTTTTCCTTTTAGAAACAGGTGGGCATGGAGTTAGTAGAGTAGCTGTCTCTTCCCACCCACATGGGAGTGCCACAGCCTCACCTAACAGAGGTGAGCACTTAGCACTGGGCCTCAAACATAAAAGTACTTTTTCAAGTGTCCAGGGCTAGGACAAGCATGGTGTACCTGTAATTCCAGGGCTGCCGAGACTGAGGTAGGATTAGTCATTCTCCTACTACATAGTGAGCTTGAGGCCGGCCTGGGCTACATGATAGTGTTTCAAACAAAACAAAACAAAACAAAAACCCTAAATAAATGAGTAATTAAGGCACACGGACCTCAAGTGAACAGGGTACAACTTTGGAGGTCCAGGCCAGCTGGAGAACTTGCTGGGAGCAGTCCACCTACTGCCAGACTGAAGCTAAATGTGTGTTGTAATTCTAATTTTTATACCTGATAATTTCTCTTATTATATATCGCTTTCCATTAGGTTTAGAACTCTTTCACTTAAAAAAAAAAGGTGGGAGGTGTTATAAGATTTCCTTCAGTTAGTAGCCTTTAAGATACCAGCTCATTTGGTGTGGCCTATTATACTATAAATGCCAATGTAAAGAGTGCTCTCTCTCTTTCCTTGCCTCTGGATTTGGTTCCTGTTCGTGCAGAAGACTATGATCTGTGAGTCTACCCCTAAATAAATAACCCTTTGTTATCTGCAATTTTGAATAGTGTGGGATTATTTTGTAACTTCCATTTTCACAAAACCACTTCATTTCCGTGGTTTACACTTCCAGATCCTAATCTTCCACTGAAGGAGGTTCAGGCGAGAACTCAAAGCAGTATTGTGGAGGCAGGAACCACAGAGAAGCACTGTTTACTGAGTTCATCACTGGATCCTCAAGCATAGTGGATTTCTTGTACAGCTCAGCTTCAACTGCCAAGGTTGGTGTCACCACCAGTGGGCTGTGCCCTTCTACATCAATTAGCAAGGAAGACAATGCCAAATACAGATCACCACAGGCCAATCTAATCTCAATAATCCTTCAGTTGAGGTTCATCTCTCTCTTACCAGATGGACAACTCTAGTTTGTGTCAAGTTGACAATAAAATCTGACCAAGAAAATATTTATCAAATTTCTGTCCTGCTGAATATTCTACCAAATCTGTACAGAACTATATTAACATATTTTTAAGAATATGCATCTTCAACTTCCTCTTTATTTAGAAGTTTCCACTAAATACATTTTAACTTGGACTCTTAAATATAATTTTGTATTATTATGTGTGCCAGATAGATTGATTTTTTTCAATGTTATGAAATTTCACTTTATATATACATTATCTTAATGACTAATCTTAATGACTAATCTATATAATTTTACTACACCTACATAGCTTTGTGGTAGTGATTACGTTGCCTTTCTTTTTCTGTTATCTTCAACCTCTGCATTCATATAATCAAGCCCTATATTAAAGAGGTCAGAGCTAGAGAGCCTAGGAGAGGCTACTGGTAAACTTGCAGCCCAATTTGAGTGGAAACCTCTACATTTTTTTTGGAAGCCAATACCATGGAACAGTCACAAAAGACAGCAGCAACTTGGAGTGGAGTTGTCCTGAGCAGTAAGATGTGTGCTGTGTATGGCTGAGCTAGAGAAAAGAAGTTACCATTTGGCCGTTTTGAGTCCAGAGGTCTTAATGTGTTCCAGACATCAAGCTTTGTTTTTTGCTTTTTTTTGTTTTTATACTGATGAACTATGGTTTTGCCTTGATTTGTATGTAGTCTTTTTGATTTTCTTTGATTCGTACCCCTTAGAGTAAGAAAGTATTTACTTAGTTTTTGTTTTAACGGAGTCTACAGTTAAGACTATGTAATTTTATAGAGAGTTTTTAATTTTACACAGACTTAGAATTTTAGAGAGACTTTGAATGTTTAAGATAAACGTTGAACTTCGAAGGAGACATTGGATGTTTTAAACAGACCAAGTATTTAAAGTGTTTTAAATTATAAAGACTGTGGTATTGAAACATTGGAATGTTTTATTAATATTAATAAAATGTGATATTAATATTAATATGTCCCATCTTGGGGATAAATAATAATGGAATTTTTGTGAATGAATAGTGGTGTGCTGTGTATTAAGTTGAAAAGGGTTCAATTGTGCTGGTTAGTTTAATGTCAACTTGATACAAATTAGAGTCATTGGAGAAGAGGAAGCCACAACTGAGAGGGTACTCCTATCAGGTTGGCCTGTGTGCAAGCCTGTGAGGCTTTTTATCGTTTTATGTATGATGTGGAGGGCACAACTCACTGTGGATACTGCTACCTCTGGGCTGGTGTTTCTGGTTGTTCTGAAAATGTGCTAAAAGAGACATAAGGAGCAAGTCAGTAAGTAGCATTTTTTTTTCATGGTCTCTGCTTGATTTTCTCTCTCAGGTTTCTGCCTTGTGTTTGTGGCCTGGGTTTCTTCTGTGACAGAGTTGTGATCCTAGAGTTGTAAGATGAATTAGACCCATTCCTCCCCATGTACTTTATGGTCATTGTGTTTACTTTCAAAAGGAGAAACCCTAAGACACAGGGTTCAAAGTTGGGTAAGGCCATTGATAATTTTTCTCACCCAGTGGCCAGATAGTACAGCAGTAAGGTCTTATTTATTTGTGGTGGACAAACAAGATTACTAACAAGAGCTTATCCTATCTTGGAGGCATCAGTGGTCTCCATGAGCAACAATTCATGAGGCAGCATCCCATACCAGACACTGTAATCTTTTTTTTAATAGTTTTAATTCTAGGAACAGCTTAAGCCATCAATGCAGGGTATTTCCTACTAAAAATTTTAGCCTATATTTTTAATTGGCTTTCAAAATAGCAGTCTTCCACGTGGCTTTTTAATGCTTCTTTCATTCCAGTTAAGCACCCCATGCCCTTATATCCTCTGTCCTTCAAGAACCATCCCTACTGAAACCGTCCCACCCCAAGTTCTATTTTTATGCTAGATAGTTCTACCACTGTCTTCTTGGTCTCTAAAGGTACTGTGAAAGAAAAAGGCAAACCTAATCTAACCTAATCTGAACCTATCAATTAAGATAGTTATTATTTTGTTGTTAATGCTGGTGGTGGTTGCATGATTTTCAGAACAATAAAGAACCACATCATTTAATTTTCAACTTTTTTTGGTTTGAAAATAGATGCATGCATATAATGTATTTTATTCAAATCTTCCTCTCATCCCCTCCCCTCAAGTTCTTCCCAAAATTTTCTCTCACAACTTAACAATAGGCTTATAGTACATAAATTCAATTATCCTCCTTTATGCACATTTCATATATAAAGGATTATTTTGTAGATTTTATTCTTTGTACAACTTGATTATTTCAGAGCTGTTTTTTCGTTTTCATTTTACCCCTTTGCTATAAAAAATCTTTAATCATTGCCAATATTTTTGTTATAATTTACTTTTTATCACTGTAAAAACAGATGCTGGGAGGAGAACTGGGCAGCAGTAGGAGGGTTGGGGGGAACTGTGGTTGTAATGTGAAATTAAATTTTAGTAAAAACGTACACTTATTGTAGAAATGGTTAAGCTGGGTTTAAGTGATGAATAAAATGCATAAAGTGTTACTACAAAGGATAAGGTTGTAACAAATTTTATTTTATATTTGTAATTGTAATTTATTTATGGATTAAAATGAATGGTGTGTTCATTTTCACAGTTGAAATTTGCTTGTATTCTGTCATATTTTTGGTTCTCTAACTTATATGAAACTGCAATCACTTGTTTCCTCATAGCTATGTATTTAATGATTCTTTACAAAGAAAAATAAATTAGAAGTAATATATTTTTATTGTGCATGATTTCATACTATTATTTTGTAGTACATAGGGAAATTGAATCCTTGAACAAAGAGAAATATGTATATTCTCCAGAAGTCACAAATGTTACACATTGTATAATATTACACTTATATTACAGATGGAGTAGTTCAGGAGTGAGGTTCTTTTCTTTTAAGTAAAAGGCCTTGGGTATAATCTTCTGCCCTGAAAACAAGAATCATGATTATTACTAACGGTTTGGTAGCTAATAACTAATTGTTGACATAGTGGAAGAGGTATCTAACATCAATAATCAGACAGAAAAGCTGGCTGTGTGAAGCAGAAAAGGGCCATTCATCTCCAAAATTTTAAAATCCACAAATATAAGAAGCCATTTGCCCTGAATGTAATGGAGGTGCTGAACACAGATTCAAATTCACAGCATGGCTATCCTATTTAATCATTGATGTCCTTTCTTCCCAATGCTAACCACTTGTATTTACAGCACCACAGTCCTGGCCTTCTACTCCTGCACAGACCCTCCTCTCCCTCCATGTGAATGCTGGGAATCATTGTTTGTGGACAATCAACAACTAACCTTCTCTCCCTTTAAGCAAATTGCTTTGCTTTGAAATTGCAGGAACACCTTCATTTCATGTTTGCATTTAGTTGAAAGCCCTGAGAAGCCTCGGCAAGGAAAAGCAAATGAATATAAAATAGACAAGGTAAAAAGGGAGAGAATGTGAAATCAGATTCAGTAGAATTTATTTATTTTTTCAGCTTTAAGTCACTGAAACACAGACATACCACGCATGTTTGCAGGTCACAAACTCAGAAACTCAAAGATGGTTCTGAATATGAAAGTTACTGATCAACACTAGGACAGAATGCAGATGACTGTCATTTGCATAGATGACCTTTTCTGTATAGAAATCGCCAATGTATGAATAGTTAGTGATGGCCCTTTGTTTAACTCTTCTCCGTCCATAGTCACAATTATTATCCTCATCTGCTGGAACTCATACAGAAGTCCCTTTAACCTTTAAAAACTCCTGTAACAATTAGCATCATCTTTACCCAAAGAGCTTGATCTGCTACATGCTCAATAAATTGCCCAAAAGTCTTCTCTATTTTTCCTCAGTATCTTTTAAAGGACACAAGTTGAGAATTAGTATATAGTGGAGTAATTACTTCTAGGTATATATTTGGGAAAATAGACCAGAGAATGTAATTACAGCATTGTTTGTAATGAGAGCAATTGGAAACCATTTAAATAAACATCCATGTGACATTGATAAATAAAATATGAGATATTTATGGACTGGAACCTTGTTCTGAAATGAAAGTGCATGAAGTAGAATTTTATGCATCAATATGCCAGAATTATTCTATTTACTAAAATTGTAAGAAACTGAATAATTCATGGTGTATGATAGTGTTATGTAATGTTTGAGAACATGAAAGGCAATTGCAAACAAAAAATACAGCTTCATAAATAAATAACAGTATAATAAACATTTGTAAGAATGGAACAGACAAAAATCAGGGTATTTATTACTTTTGCATAGGGCAATGGCAATAGAATCAGAGAGAAATTAGAAATTAAAGCGGAAACCACAATTCCATTTGAATAGCCATAGAGGCAGTGGTAAAAGTTATAGCTTTATTTAGCTGGGCTATAAAATTCTAATGTTTATGGTATTGTTTTAAAATAATTGAGTATATAAGTGATTGTTAAGTAAATCACGATATGAGTACAAACATTATTTCCAAATAAAACAGTCTGCACCTCAGTCACTTTTATTCCATAGATATAAGAATTCAGATGACTTAGTTCTACTGTGAATCAAGTAAATCAGGCTCAGGGAAAATTAAACACAATAAAAAGCAGATGATTCTATGTGTATACTCCTGACAGACAGAGAAGAATGCCCAGGATGTGATGTGCTCGTGTTTGCTACAGAGTGCATTTTGAGATGACTGGTTTGGAAAACAGCCACTCAAACGATTTAAACAATATTTTAAAAAAAATCAATGATATCTTAAGCGTCCCAGAAATTTGATTTCACTTTGACCTACTTCTTTAAAAAGATATAAAGATAATGACTAGAAGAAAAACACCACAATCTAGTAATGTGCCTCTAACTTGTTTTCCTGACTACATGTCAAAATGACACCTATTGGCCTTGTGCCTCCTTTAGCTTCCGTTCTGCCTGCCAGCCTTCCCTCTTCCTGCCAATTCCATCACATGATATCAGAATCAGCACTTTATGAATCTGTCACTGACTAGGAACCAACAGCTCTCCATTGTCACTGTCTTGAATAATCAGTTTCTCTTTGCATAAGGAAACCCTGGAGCTCAGTTACGTTGAATAACAGTTCTCAGGTGGAAGCTTCATTTGGCTTACAGGGTTTGAATTACACTAAATACATTTTAGCTCAAGCCCTTTTCCCTGCAGTTAATCCTGTTAGCAGCAGCTGTGATAATTCCTCTCAGTATGAGTTCCAGGTCCAGCCTCTGGTGATTGTGATTGTTTACTTTCTGTTACTTGTTGGGGTCCTTGTTTGTTACAGTTAAATTACCGAACTGGTTCTTAACCATGCCTGGTGCTTCCATAATGTAACATTCTGAGTTTCTCTGGACCGCAATCACAGTATTCCTGGTACTAATCAGTTAGTCTAATCTTTGATTCAGTCTAGGTGGTCATTTCTTCTGTCTTTGTGATGAACATCATACTTCACAACTTAACACTCACCTATGGATTCTGATCATCTAGTTGAATACTGATACTAGAAAGCCGAGTTATGACCTAAAGCAATCCACTCAAACTGAGTCAAATAAGGAACTGGTGATTGAGTAGCACAGTGGTTGATTCTTGTATATTCTGAGACACTGGATTCCACCTTTAGCACTGGAAAGTAAATAAATATAAGTAAAAACAAATGAGAATTAACTCTGAACATCTCAGCCTGATTGATGACAATGGTTTATAATCCACAGAAGAGGCAGTGCAAACATAAGGCCCAACTCATTAATTTCCCTCCCTTCACTTGCTTATGAATTCAACCAACGCATAGATAGCAAAGAAGGCTTATATTTTCACTCCATATTCATGTTTAAGACTACTGCAATAAACTTAGAAAATTTGATCTTTTATGGAGCTGAGTATTCAAGAAGCTTATGACATAGAAGGCAAAGAAAACTGAAAGTCAGGCTGCTGCACTTGCTATTGAGGATTACTTCTCATTACCACGCTGACAACTCAATCATGCCACGATCTAGAAACATGCCGCACACTAGTTTTCCTGATTGTTTCTTTCTGTTCATCCAGCTCACTGCAAGATCCTAGACTGTTCCTATGCTGTGACCATCCATCCCTTGTCAGGCTACACTGCCTCCCTCTGTTTCTATATGGAGTAGTTTTTCCAAAAGAGAAGATGTTTTCCATTAGCTTTTGCAGAATAAAGTTTCTCAAATAGTCCATCGTTTAGTCCAGTTTTGCCCCTGCCCAAGTTTCCCCTTTATCTAAATGTCAAATGCAATATTATATAATAATTAAAATACTAAACAATTTTTTTTCAATGTCCACCTCTCTTAATCTACAGGTTGAGCATCCCTAGTCTGGAAATTTAAAGTTGCATGTCTAAGCACTTAACTAGTTGGATATTTAGATGAAGTATGTTCACCTGCCCATGCTTATGAAAATAATCCCTTCAAATGAAAATAACTTAAAATAAAGTTTCAATATCCATCAACATTTCCATATAGTGAACATTCTCACATTTCCAAAAGTAAGGCCCTGCCTTGTGTGTTTTCACAACTCCAGAACAAAGCCAAAGGAGAACAAGGATACTGAATTCATAAGTTCCTGCCTATGAGTAATCAAGGTTTTCCCATGTCTAAAATCCCTTGAGGTATTCCCTACGTTTACTCATTCTTTATGTATAACCAGTGTCCAGAAAACAAAAGACACTAATTCTAACAATAAAATAGCTAAATATGATTTGTAAATATTTTGTCATCTCTCAGGACTTTGTAAATCAGCTGATTCTCAGTCAAACGAAGCCCATCTCCAGTTTCTGGTTTTCCACTTAGTTCTTGGCACAGGTCTTATGGTCCCGACAGCTGAGACGTTTGGAGAGGCTCTGACTCTGTTGCACTTTGAAAAATTCTACTTTCTTCTATTTGTATCTGTTAGTTAGTTTTTTTTTCAGTTCATTGGCTAGCTGGAGAATAATTGAGGCTACTTTTCATTATGATATATTAATTGTGCAATGTAACAGGCCTTATTAGGACATTTTCATACACATAATTCTGTACTTTGATCATATTCACCCTCTTGAACTCACTTATCTTTCCTTGACCCTAACTCTAGCTCCCTCCCTTTGTGCACACAGTTCTATTCCCACATTCTAATATTTTTTTTAAAACATCTAGATGCCACATATCAGAGAAAGCATGTGGTATTTGCAGTTTAGAACCAGGTTTATTTTGCTTAACATGGTGCTGTACAGCTTATCTGGTTTTTCTTGAAAATGACATGATTTCTTTTTCTTTTTAGCTGAACAACACTCCATTATCTCTACTTACAACATTTCATTGGATATGCATACTAAGCAGACTAATGTGAATGGTGCTATAATAAACAAAGCCATGTTGTTACATGTGTCAAGTGCTGATTTATAATCCTTCACACACGTCTTTAGTGGAATAGTTGGAGAACATGGTAATTTTCTTTTAGTTTGTTTGATTTTTGAAAATAGTATTTTTATTGTTTTGAGATTACCATATAATACATCAATTTCCCATTCCCTATCAACCCTCCCAGGTAGCCTCTCCCCCTACTATCTTTCAGTTCATGGCCTTCACAGAGATTTATCCAGTATACTAATTTTATAACTTTTTTGGCTATTTTATGAAAGACATTCTATTCCATCAAGACCCTGTACTTCACAGAAAAGAACATATAAAAATTAACCCTGTTAATTTCATAAAAATTGCTAAAGTGATTCCTTCAGATTTCTCAAAATTCTCAGTAGACACGGTCCAAGTATTGTTACAACCTTAGGAACCTCAACCATTGAAACATTGGGTTAAGCACATATGCAATTGTATTCATGGCTTCAAAGATTTGCTTAATAAATATTTATTACATTTGCTGTGTTTCATAAATGAAAAATCCCTGAAATTCATACCAGGTGTGATAGGCTAAGTCAGAATGACTGTGGATAGAAATATGAAATGTAGTTTTAGTTTAATTTTTGCATAATATATTTCAGTATTTAAAATATTAAACTAATCTTACCATTGGTTTTAGGTGCAAACAGTACAAGAAATCTCTCTTTTGAACAGAAAAATGTCACTGCTTGTGGCTGTTCTCCAAGACTCCCTGAGTCCCAGGGTGGGTGAGTAATCGGGTTGATGATTATAGGTAACTGTGGCATTTACTGTGAAATGACACTGGTGTTCTGTGTTTGCCATTTGTTGGCTTAGTCATGAAGCTTCCTCTTCTACCACATGCAATTAGCAGCAGTAGCTGTAGATTTTGTTCTTTCACTTGTGGGAGCCTCAGGAAAGATGTTTTAAAGAGACCACTTACAATGAAGGTCAATGCCTCTTTTTTTCATATTCTTTTGTTTTTCATTCAAAAATTTACACTTCCTCCTCTTCTCCCAGTCCCGCTCCCCCACTACCCCTCCTTCCTTAAGAGGGGGCAGGGTACCCTGCCCTGTGGGAAGCCCAAGGCTTTCCCCCCTCCATCCCGGCCTAGGAAGGTATGCATCCATATTGACTAGGTTCCCAAAAAGGCAATACATGCAGAAGAGATAGGTCCCAGTGTCATTATCATTGGATTCTCAGTCAGCCCCCATTGGCAGCCACATTCAGAGATTCCAGTTAATGGCTCTTTTTTTTTTCTTCCACCAAACTGCTGGCGTGTGATTAGAAAGGGCAAGTGGGACCCAATAGGATGGAGAACTGAAGATATTGGAGAATACAGAAAAATAGTACTAGAATTAGGCTTCAAGATCAGGAAAACAAGCTCACTATTGATGAACAGAATAAATAAGCTTCTCTTTTCACCAGAGAAGCTAAATAAATGTGATAGTGCTATACCAAATATTTTTTGTGCATTGGTTTTGATATCTATGCTTGGCATTTAAGATGATAGAACAGAAAAGATATGGTATGAGAATAGGAATTTTTTTTTTGGATCCTCAGTGATTTCTGAGATCCTCACTAAGGCAAATACAATGCAGGTGTTAGAATATTTCCTGTGTTATAGGCCTAAAAACAATGATTTGATATACGCAAATAGTCTTTAGAAAAATTACTATGAACCTCACCAGGTGAGATCCTTTATGGAGACTGTTCTGACTTACTGGGAAAAAATAATAAGTACAACCTTGACATGGATGCTGGCAGAGCTTCCTCTACTGCAGCCACTCTTAAATACCAACCCCCGCATCACCCCGAGCTGGGTTTCTGGGTAAGGTGGTAGATCCAGAAGGGAAGTGATTACAGGCTTTTTGTGATGCCAGAAATATGATGCACGTGAGGAAATTGATGGAAAGCAAGAGCAATTTTTCATAGAAGCTGTGGTAACTGGAAAAGAAAGGGAGGATGTCTTAGGATCTCATAAGTTTTATAGAGGTCTTCATTGATAAATACTGATTTCCTTTAGCAAACAGGTCACTATTGGTTGGATTTGTCTTTTACGAATATTACTAATTCACTTCACTGTATTGCTCTTGGAGGATTCTAGTGTAAGAATATTCCCTTAAATTTCTTTTATCTGAGAAAAACAAGAGGGAATATCCCCAAACACAGCCCTTTCTTCCTGCCTAGAGTATTGCTGTTTGCTTGACTGTTTGGTGTAGGGGTGAAACAGGGTCTCTCCAAGTAGTACTGTTCTTGTTGGATTCACTGAGATCCTCCTACACATTCCATCTGAGTTCTGAGATTAAAGTTGTATTACCATGCCTAGTTTTTTGTTTATTTTTAATTGTTATTTATTTATTTTTATCCTTACTCCATGGCAGTCTCCTTAAAGTTGGATTATTCAAGAATCATATTTCTGGTAAGCCTGTCTTCTCAAGTTTTCTGTTTCTCCAATAAACTTTATTGTCAATTCATGTGTTTCCATTGCCCACTTTTTATAACCTTAAATAGTACGCAAATACATTTGTGCTCCTGATGGCAGTATTTCAAAGAACACTACAGAAAAGGAGATCCATTTGCAAAGACCTAAGCCAGGACATCCTAAACTGGATGGTATTTTGACATGAACGACTGTTGAGTGAAATGTGAACTGGAATATCATTAATAAAATAGAAAAATAACTCACGCAAATTCAGAAAATGTAGGCTGATGGTTAAAGAATAAACAAGTTTCAGTATAGGCATACTGTAAGAGGAAGAGATAGAAAATAGGCTAGATAAATGCTTCAAAGCTTAGGTGAACTTGCTGCTCTTGCAGAGAATAAGAGTTTGGTTTGTAGACCTATATGGTTTGTAGACTTATGTGTGAGGTCACAGCATCTGTAACAAAATTTTAAGGAATCCAAATTTATTTTCTGGCCACTACATGAAGTTGTAACTTAATACACACATTCTTTGGATATCTATATATGTTATTTTATATAATGTAATCAAATTTAAAAAAGAAAAAGGATACAATAATCACTTAAAATGTTGAATATAATTTGCAATTAGAAGAATACAAGTTACAAAACCATAATACATGACTAAATATCTATGTAATTAGCTAAGTATATATTTCATTGTGTAAACCTACATATGCATATGAGTATACATGACTATACATATATATTATATAATGGTAACAGGAATACTGGTGAGGGTACATCTAAATGACTCACTCATATTTTATTCATGGGTATTTAAAATGCTTCAAACACTTAAGAACATTTCTTAAATTATTAAAAGTGAAATTACCATATAACCCAACAGTTATACTCATGGAAACTTATCCCAATGAATAGTACACTTAAGTTCAGAACAAAATTGGTTCCTAGATATTTTATAGTGGCTAACTTTGTCAGATGTTCAAATAAGGAGCACTACAGACAGCTATTAGTTAATGGATGCAATGTTCTATTAATTATTTTATTGTTCATACCAGCGGTTACTATCCAAAACTAAAAATTACCAAATTGTTTCAGATATATCTAATTATTGAACATTCATTTTTAAAATTATACTTAGAAAAAGAATATATTTTAGGCAGGCAGTGGTATCATCTTCATTCTTGTTGAAAATACAAGCCCCCCAAAAAAGTAGCACAGTAAAAATGGTTGAACGGTCATTCTTTGTGGAGTGTATGTACTAAACAAAAACATTCTGTGGATATGCTACATTGCACAGGAACATAAATTTGAATATAGCTATCATTAAATATCAAATATGTCATGCCACACATTGATGACGTTATAGACAAGTAAATGCTTTATAATGTTATGATTTGGGGGGATGGTGTCTGATACAGATAAGTTGTTTTAAGGTGAGAACCAGAGAGCCTGTATGGTACAGTGATGGCCAGTTCCAAACTCAGTGACAATATTTGTGGTAAATTTCAAAGACTAATAAATTATGTTTAATGACACAAAATTTGATAAAGGGAAAGCTTTTGGTATCTGTTTAATCTCCAATTTAAGAATCAGGAAGATGAAAATACCAACAATGAATGAATTTAGAGCAGCTGTAGGAAGTCCCAGCATGAGGAAACTAATTTAGGCAATATTAAAATATGCACTTCCCAGATTTCCAAGTTGTATTTCATGGCTGCACTTTCTTCAGTCATCAGGGAGAAATTCAACTGTATTTTTATCTCCTTTTTTACAGTAGCATTTACATATTGCAGCAAAATGAGTTGTTTCTATTTCTCTCTTTGTTTCTCTCTGTCTCTGCCTGCCTGTCTATCATCTATCTATCTATCTATCTATCTATCTATCTATCTATCTATCTATCTATCCATCTATTATCTATCATCTATCTGTTTATGTATCTATCATCAATCTATTTATATCTATCATCTGTCTATCTATCATTTATCTCTATCTCTTTATTCTAGTTCTTCTTGACTCACCATATCTACATTGCTTGATTTTTTTTTAACCAAGCTATCATTCTAGAAGATTCAAGATTATTTGGAAGGTCACATCAGTGTTCCAGTAGACAAGCACAGCTAGGTAATATAAGGTAATTAAGTAATAAAAGGTACCCAGGATTGATTTTTGGGCCTATGAAGGATTAAAGTCATAGGTAATTTCCAGCCCTAGCCTGTATGCCACCAATGCTGCTCCCAGATAGGGACTTATATTTGAATGCTTACTTACCAAAGAAGGACACTATTTGAGAAGCATTAGAAGGTAGCCTTATTGGAGTAGATGTTGCCTTTTTGAAGGAAATGTGTCACTGGGGGCAGGTTTGGAGGTTTTAATAGCTCATGTCTAGCCTAGTAGGTTTCTCCCAGCTGAAGGATCAACATGTAGTTCTCAGATGCTGCTCTAGCTCCTGCTTGTATGACATCATGCACGCTGCCGTGATGACAGTGAACTAAACACTGAGAACTCTAAGCAAGCCCCTTTGTCCTGTAAGAGTTGCCTTGGTTAAGATGTCTCTTCACAGCAACAGAAAAGTACCTAATACACGGATATTCAAAGTTGATTTAAAATTAACACGATTTATTTATTCCGTTGAGCTTATTTATTATCTTCTGTTAAAGCAAGGATATCAGCAGCTATGTTTTGTGGTTGTTCTACAAATTATAGATGTGAATATTTTAAAATGTCTGTTTAAGGGATGTGTGCTAGTTAAAATCCTCTCTACGTCTTCAAGTTGGACTGAAGGGTTTTTTTTTTTGGCTATTTAGATAGAAAATGTAAACTTTAGTGTTAAAAAGTTGACAATTTTATTCAACAGCAAGATCTTAAGAGCAGTTTGCAAGGAAGAAAATGTGCACTGTACTGACTGTTAATGTTGCTAACAGAGAAAATGAGATAAAACTCCTGAACAGAAATGTTTCAGAAAACCAGGAAAATGACCAGAAGTAGCATGCAACGTGTAAAAGAAATGATCAAAATTTGAAATGGATTAATCTTCATTTCAATGTTTAAAACACATTACTGCCTCAAGACTGACACTAGAAGACAAAAAACTGCATGCAAACTCATATTTTTAAATTATTTAACATGCATATATGTACATGTATATGTGTATATATTTCTAAGTACATAAATGCAACATGTGACATATATGCATATACCAATTACTGTAAAAAAAAGAGGCCATAAATATGAAAGAGAACAAGGAGAAGTTTGTGGGAGAGTTTGGAGGAAGTAAGTAGAAGAGGAAAATGATATAATTATATTATAATCTCAAACATATAAAAAGTAATTTTTAAAACATGTTTAAAATCATTCTTTAAAGTGCAAAGTTGACCTACTGAGTGAAGGTGCTTACTACCAAGTCTGACAATCTGAGTGCAATCTCCATGGCACACATATTGGAAGGAAAGATGTTCCTCATCAAAGTTGGTTATATACTTACATTTGTGTGTGACTTTGACATATGAGTACAAACAAAGGTGTGCACACTGACAAACTCACAAAGACATACACATACAAATGAGTAAAATGAAAATATAATTACAAAAATAAACAGAAAAAGGCAGTGGTTAATGGGTATATCCTAGGATTTCCCATCCTGGGATTATATCCAAAGAACTTGATACTCTACCTCATAGATACTTACTCAGCAATGTCCATAGGCAGCCTATTCACAATAGCCAGGAAATGGAAACAACATAAATATACCTCAACAGACAAACAGATGATGAAAATGTTGTACATATATACCATGGAATACCATTTATATGTAAAGTAACTGAAATCAGAAGCATTGCAGATACCTGAATGAATGTAAGAAAGATTATATTGACTGAGACAATCCAGACATTGAGGAATGAATACCCCATGTTCTTTCTTATTTGAAGTTGCACACTCCCATACCATATGATGTGTGCATGCAACATGGTGTAAACACACAGTCAAGAAAGCATAAAGGGAACATGGGGGGATAGTACTTGAAATATGAAGTGGGAAACAGAGTAATGAAGAGGGAGTTCCAACTAGACAGGAGGGAGTTAGGTTAATACAGAGGAAAAGAGATGATGGACAAATAACAACAAGGCTGTCTGATAAACCTTCATATCATAAAATTTTATATTGAACTAAGGTTATATACAATAAAATTATGATATATAACTATAGCAGCAATATAAGTACACACATTCAGACATACATATTCATATGTGTACATATATATGTATATATACATCTAATTTTAAAAGAAGTTAAGCCATGTGAGCTAAGAGTGCTTCTCACAAGAACCATAGCCTAAAAACAAAAATAAACATCAAACAAAAACCCTGCAGTATAGGACATGAGAACCCTGTTTTCAAATGGATGGTTGATCAGGGTAGTTCAAGTGATTCCAAGGCAGCCCTTGGAATGGGTTGAGGATGGGCACCTATTGCTGAAGACATCAGATACTTAGAACACAAGACTGATTACTCAAGCTGGATCTTTCCTGAAAGCCTCCTTCTGGTGGTCTTGCTTCCATGCTTTCAAGAAAATACTGTGCCAGCTGCCAAGAGAGGAAAGCAGTTTAACTGTCCTACACAGCAAAAACACCTGTGAATCATGGCAATTACCAGCATGAAAAGATATGCTTGAAGGTTCAGTAATTAGCACTCAAATGTCACTGCCAACCAACAGATCTGTAATTGGACTACAAACCCACCAAGAATGACAGAAATCATACCTGGTATTGGAAACTAGCTATCTTTTCAGGGCTGGTGAATCAATGGACTTGAGCAAAGAATTTACTATCACCACTTTGCTAGTCCAACATAACTCATTATTACATTCTAAACTGTATCCTATACCCAAAGCTAACATCCACCATCAGAGAAACTTTTCTTTACAGCAATGGAAACCATCATACAGAACCACAAAGAGACAGTGTAAACATCAATAGATTGTGTGGGCCCAATGCCAATGGCGAAGTCTCTATCACAGCTTCTGCATATTTAGCTCAGTGAACATCACAGAAGAAGGGGAGGAAAGATTGTAAGAATCAAAGCATCAGGAAGTCTGCTGTGAAACAGACACTCCTGGTAATGCCTGAATAAATAAGAGTAGAAAGTAAAATAGTAGAAAATCAGTGAACAGGTTAGCATGGAAGGGAATTTTTTTTTCAGGGTTTCATCCTTAGACAAAAAAAAAAAAAAAAGCTAAAGGCAAGGAGCAATTTCTGAGAGAAAGAGAGTTAGTTTTTCCCAGAGATAAGACCTCTTATTGGTTGTCCAATGCAGAATGGTCAACTTTGAAATCATATATAAATAAGAAAAACAGAATTAGGAATATAGATAGACAAATAGAGAGAGAGATACACACATATATGTATGTGTGTGTGTGACATGTGTATCCATATATGTCTGCTTATATGTGCACACATATAAATAATACATAACAATAATAATAATTAAATAAAATAAAAAGAAGCTATCAACTTGAGAGTAAGTGGGATAAAGAACAGGGTTGAAATATGATAGCTAGGAGAGTCTGTAAGGAGGAAAGAGATGATGTTATAGAAATCTATTTCAATTATAAATCTAATTAAAATATTGAAGGAGGAAAGAAAAAGAAAGGAAGAAGAAAAGAGAGAGAATAAAAAATACTGTAGTATTTCCACATAAAAAGTTTCCTAAAACCTAATTTGTTCACACAGCACCTTGAGAACAATAACTTTGTTCCCATGTCTGACTTTTATGATAATTTCCATTGGAAGTGTGCCATCTCTACAGACTGGGCTTTACCCGGCACTAGAGTAAAACATAATCAGGTTATTCTTTCTGATAACCAAGAGAATTATAATTATAATAAAATGTTTCTGGTTTTTGTTATCAAAATCAATAGGAAAATTTAAATTGATTGACTCCGGAGTTGCCTTGAAATATTACATCATGACAAGCTTTCTTTGGATGTTCTTGAGTAACAAAAACCATGCAATTTATAAAATGTAAGCACTAAAAACATAGTTATGACTTAAGAAGTATATGATAAACATCATACTTGGTGTTTATAAATTTATTTTGCTCAGATTTGCTGAGTTTAAAAATACATATAAAGATTGCCTTTGTGGTTTACAGAACATGAATATGGCAACATCTTATCTAACAACTCTGTAAAAAACATTATTACTGATTTTGAAATTAGTTTCAATGTATTATAGAAGAGTTGAGAGAAGAGTCTATGTTATGAGATAACTTGAAAACAGGAACTGCACCTTCCTTTCTAATTAACATCTTTCAAAATAGTCATCACATGGTATGGCTTTGATCATAAGTTCATCAGATTCAAGTTGTAATAAATGGAAGAACACAAGCCAGTTAGCCAGTCACAATAAAACATTAGTAAAGAGGTGGTCATTTTATGAATAATGCTGCAATTTTCCTCTATCTCTAAGAGTCTTGGAAGCCAATTTGTCTAAATGTATCTTGTAGTTATGTGTAAGTGATAATTATAATATAGGAAGATAAAATATTTACATTTCTATATGCACATTTTCCTTACCAATATGACAATTTACTCACAGTGTTTCTGCATATAAAACCATATGAAAACACAAATACAGCAAGACTAATTTAATGCAAAATAAATAAGGACAGTTTCATGGTGTTACAAGAGAAAATTATCTAATACTTCTGCCCAAAGAATGAAAACAACTAGATTCATGGGATGCATTGAGCATCAAGATTTTTGCATCTAGTATCAAGGCATAGCTGCTATTGAGTGCAGTTTGTTATGTTATCTGTGAACATATTTGTTTCATTTTTCGAAGCAGAACAACAATAAAATTCATGTTAGTTCTTTTATTTTTAAGTATTGTAAGGGAGAATATCACCCTTTAATAGGCTATCTAAAACCCCTATTTCAGGCAAACTAAAGGTGAAAACAAATATATCCAAAACAATAGAAAATTAAATACTGTTTGCCAAGCACCAGGGTGCTTCCTTCTCATGAATGAGACAGCCCATTATTACAGATTGGGGACAGAAGGAGGAGCATGAGGAGTAAGCACAAATGTTAAATATCATGGTGTATTTTATTTCAGTTTCAAATTGAAATCAGTAACTATGACAAAGAGAAAGCACTTTTACTCTAAGATACTTGTCTCTTAGAAATGAGGAATCTATGTTTATTAATTTGATTATCATAGTAAGAAGCTGATATCCCTCAGATTTCAATGCTCTATGAAGTATAAGCATGATCAGGTAGGCTGTCTGTGAACATTCTCCCATCCTCTCTGTTCCACTAGACACAATACTCAGTGTCTAACTTAGCACTGCAACAGAACAACAGCTGCATCCCTGTCCCCCGTGTCTGTTGTGGATCCTACATATTATTCTCTCTGGAGTTCCCACCTCCAACTCATCACTGAATTTCAGCTTCCAAAACCAGCAGGCATTCATTGCCCTGCTAAAACATCAGTCAAGCAGGTAAATAAAAGAGCCACCACATACTCTGAAAATCTAGAGAGGAAATAGAAACCAAGGAACAAAACAAATATCTGACCAAAAAAAAAAAAAACACAACCCAGAAGTAAGCACATGAGCTTATACTCATTCCAACTCAGATGCCTAGAGACCAGCTTAAGAACACAATAAATAACAGCCAAGGCAACTTATGACCACTAAATTCCATCTGTCCTACAGCAACCCCTGAATATTCCAACACAGATGAAGCACTAGAAAAAAAAACTTAAAACAAACTTTATGAAGATCATAAAGGTCATTAAAGAGGAAATAAATAGAGCCCTTGTTCAAATCAAGTAAAACACAAATAAATTATTGGAGGAAATGGATAAATCACTTTAAAAAAACCAAGTAAATACAAATAAAAGTGTTCAAGACCTGAGAAATTAAAAAGGAAGCAATAAAGAAAACACAAACTGTGGGAATCCTAGTAAGGAAAAATTAAGAAATTTGACCAGGAACTACAGAGGCAAGCTTCACCAACAGAATGAAAGAGATGAAAGAGAGAATACCAGACAATGAAGATATGATAAAGGAGATGAATACTTTAAAAAGTTCCTGAAATAAAGGAAATCTGGGATACCATGAAAAGTATAAACCTAAAAAATAATAGAAATAGAGAAAGGAGAAAAATCCCAGCTCAAGTACCCAGAAAATACTTTTAATAAAATTGTAGACGAAAGTTTTCCTAACCTAAAGAAGGAGATGCTTGTAAAGGTACAAGCAGCATACAGGAGACCAAACAGATTGGACTAGAAAAGAAAGTCCACTCACTGTGTATTAAGTAAATATTAAACATACATAATAAAGAAATAATAGTAAAAGGTACAAGGGGAAGAGACCAAGTAACATACAACTATGTATGACCTCTCAACGAAAACTCTAAAAGCCAGAGGGACCTGCAGTCCCTAAAAGATCACAAATGCCATCCCAGATGACTATACCCATTAAAACTGTCAATCAGCATAGATGGAGAAAATGAGATTGTCCATGATAACATCAAATTTAAATAACATTTGTCTAAAACTCCAGCCATAAAGAATGTGTTAGAAGGAAAACTCCATCTCAAGGAGGTTAAAAACACCCACAAAGCACAGAAAATAAAGAATCTCAAACATCAAAACCAAAAGATGGAATGCAGAAACACACAGATACACACAATTACACATATACACACACTACCACTACCACCAACAATCAAATAAAAGGAATCAATACTCATTTGTCATAGATATATCTCAATATCAGTGGTCCTAATTACCCAATAAAATACCACAGACTAATAGAATAGATGTAAAAACAGGATCCATCTATCTGCTGCATTCAAGAAACTCAACATCAAGGGTTATATTACTCAAAGGTAAAGGGTTGGAAAAACAAATTTCAAGCAAATGGATCTAAGAAGGAAGATGATGAAGCTATTATGATATTTGACAAATTAGAATTCAAATCAAAACTAAACAAAAGAGATGTGGCAGGACATTACATAACAGCCAAAAGAAAAATCCACCACTATGGTATTTCAGTTCTTAACGTCTACGTACCAAACACAAGAGCAATCACTTTTGGAAAGGATATACTACTATGGTTTGAATCACATATTGAAACACATACTGATAGTGGGAAACTTTAATACCCCACTTTTACCAACTAACAGGTAGTCCTGATAAAAATTACACAGAGAAATATTGAACTAACAGATGATATAAAGCAAATGCACCTAACAGATATTTACAGAACATTTCACCCAAATACAAAAGGGTTAACCTTCTTCTCAGTACCTCACAGAACTTTCTTCCAGGTTGACCACATCCATGAATACAAAACAAGTCTCAACAGATACATAAAAATTGAAATAGTTTCCTGCATCTTATCAGAACACCATGGATTAAAGCTGGATATCAACAACAACAGAAAACAGAAAGCTTACCAGCTTATGGTAATTGAACATGTTTCTACTGAGTGAAAAGATGAAGACAGAAATGAAGAAAGAAATTAAAGACTCTCTAGAATTTCATGAAAATGCATTTACAACATAGCCAAACTTATGGGAAACAATGAAAGTACTGCAAAGAGAAAATTTCATGGCACTAGTCTATATTTTTTTTAAAACAAAGAGATCTCTTATTAGCAATCTAGTACTATATCAGCACCCCAGAAACCTCTAGAACAAAAAGAGCTAAATACACACAAGAGGAATAGACTACAAGAAACAATCAAATAGATAGCTGAAATCAATAAAATGCAAACTAAAAAAAAATCAAAGAATCAATGAAACAAAGAATTGTTTCTTTGAAAAAATCAAAATGATAGACAAACCCTTATCCAATCTAATGAAAAGATAGAGAGCAAATATTCAAAGTAATAAAATTAGAAAGGAAAGGGAAACATGACAATAGACAGAAAATTCAGATAATCATAAGTACTTTAAAAATCTGTACTCAACAAAATTGGATTATTTTAAATGTATAATTCTATCAATAAGTACCACTTAACCAAATTAAATGAAGATCTTGTAAACAATTTAAATAGACCTATAAACCCTAGTATAATAAAAACACCCAGTGATTAAAAGTCTCCCAACCATTAAAATCCAAGTCCAGTTTTAGTGCATATTTCTATCACACGATCAAAGAAGTGATAATACCAATGATCCACAAACTACTCCACAAAATAGAAACAGAAGGAACATCACCCAATTCATTTAATGAGGCCATAGATAACTTTATACCAAAAGCAAAAAAAAGACTCAAAAAAGAAAGACAATTACAGAACAGTTTTCCTTATTAACATAGATTTGAAAATGCTCAATAAAATACTTGCAAACTGAATACAAGAAGACATCAAAAATATTATCCAATATAATCAAGTAGGCTTCATCCTGGAGATTTAAGATGGTTTAACACACAGAAATTAATAATGAAATCTACCATATAAACAAACAGAAAGAATAATATCATATACAAACTTTATTAGATTCAGAAAAGACCTTTGACAAAAATCCAACACCCTTTTTTTATAAAAGTCTTAGGGATATCAGGGATATAAGGGACATAGCTAAACATAATATAGGCAAACTACATCAAACCTATATCCAACATCAAATTAAATGGAGAAAAACTCAAATCAATTCCGCACAAATCAGGAACAAGACAAGACTGTCTATTATCTCCATATCTATTCAATATACTACTTGAAATTTTATCTAGGGCAGTTAAACCACTAAAGGAGATTAATGGGATATTAATCAGAAAGGAAGAAGTCAAAATATCATTATTCACAGATAATATGATGATGTATATATATATATAAACTACCCCAAAATTCTACCAGGGAACTCTTATAGCTGATAAACAACTTCACTGAAATGGCTAGATACAAGATTAACTAAAAAAAAAAAAAAAACCAGCAGTCTTCCTATTTACAAACAACAAACTAGCTGAGAAAGAAACCAAGGAAACAACATCCTACAGTAGCTTCAAATAATACAAAATATCTCAAGGTAACTAACTCTAACAAAATAAGTGGAAGACTTGTATGATATAAACTTCAAGTCTTTGAAGATAGAAATTGAAGAAGACATCAGAAGTTTGAAGATTTTCATGCTCATGGATATGCACAACAAACATAGTAAAAATGACAAACCTATCAATAGCAATCTACGGAGTCAGTGTGTTCCCCATCAAAATTCCAACACAATTCATTACAGACCAGGAAAGGATAATTCTCAGCCTCATATTATAAACAAAAACCCAAGGATAGTTACAACAATCCAGAATAACAGAAGAACCTCTGGGAACTATCACCATTCCTGATTTCAAGTTGTATTACAGAGGTATAGTAATAAAAATGGAAGACACTAAATATTAACTGGTTATCTCTCATAGTTAGACAAAGCTTCCATTGGCAGGACTGATTGTATTCAGTTGAGTTGGTTGTTGAAGTTCAGGGTCCCAAGGAGATCTTCAAATAATCAGGGTGAGAATAGGGAAGGGATTTGCCTCTGCAAAGTAACAGAGGGGCCCAACTGCTGAGGGAAATATCCACACATCTACATAATTCATTGAACTGAACGTAGAGAGGTCTAGTTGATGCCTATATGGACCCTTCATCCATACATTCTAAAGTCTTTGATGTGGAAAGGGCTTCTGTGGGTTACAGAAAGAAGAACCTGGACACCTACTGAGTCACAAACCCCTCAACCTAGAGTCTTTCCTGCCTGCAAAAAGTCAATGGTGGAGCAGAATTTGTAGGAGTAGTCAACTAAAATCTGATTGAATTAGAAGCCCCCTCCAAGAGATGAAACCCATGCCTAACATTACCTGATGTCCAGGAACCTAAGACCATGGGTAGACTCAAGCACAACTAGTCTTAAAAGAAAGAGTAAAATAATAACACCAAAATAAGTCTTATTCTCATAGATTGGTGTTTTGTCCATTCCTCATCAGAGGGGTTTCCTCCTTTAGCAGGTACAGAGTCCCACAGCAAGACATGGATGGGGGGAAGAGGATTTGAACTGGAGGTCTCCATTGGTTCCCTTCATCAGTGTTTAGGGAATCCTGTGGAAGAGAAGACAAAAAAAAATGTAGAAATCAGAATGGATATACACCCAGAGAACACAGCAACTGAATCAACTAAAAAGGGCCAATATAGGCTCAGAGAGGCTGAAGCTATTGGCATGGGCCGGCCTGGGTCTACATGGGTCTACGAGGGCCTCTGCATAAATGTTGTGGTGGTTAGTTTGGTGTTTTTGTGGTTCTCCTAAACGTAAGAACAGTGTTTCTCTGACTCTTTTTTATTCCTTGGCATGAAACTATGTACCCACACACATACACAAAAACACATATATAAAATGTAATACAAATATAAACAGTCTACTTTGCCAAAATGTAATAGGATATGGAAATTAGTAAATGTGACCCAGAACAGGAAGAGATAAGACACCAGTCTCCATTGTGGGATATTCACACAACTTTAAACCAATTTGTTTAAATTATTCCACGTATATCATATATTTTAACAGAAATATCTTTTGAAAATTTAGCTTTGTACTTAGTACCTCATTTATAGGGAGTTTTGCTTTGCACATGCCTCTTCAGTTACGCATGAAAAATAAATGTTATCTATATATTTTAATGTCATCATCTACCCTGAATTAACACACATTTCTGAAATTTTAAAGTATGCAGTATCTTTGAGTTTATGCAGATTACCTGGTAGATGAATTTATTTATTTACTTAGTTTTCTTCTTTTACTTTTTGTTTTCAATACAGGATTTAGTTGTGTAGTCCTGCTTGTCCTGAAACTAGCTCTGTAGATCAGTTTGGGCTCAGACCCACAAAGATCTGCCTACCTCTCCTCCCTGGGTGCTGGGGAATGAATTTATTTTTAAACAAATAAAAATAGGGTGTGTGTGTGCACTCGCACATGCGTGTTTGTGTATGTGTCTAACTCTAGAGAGGTTTTCAATTTAAAAGAAAATGTCTTGTCAAGCAAGCATTATGCCTTACACCTGTACACCTGGCTCTCAGGGAACTGACATGTGACAATACTGGCTGTAAGCATATGTTTTATAGTAAGGTAAAGGCAAGATTCGACCACAAAGTAAGACTTTGCCTCAAAATAACCACATCACAGAATCTAAGACAGAAAACAACATAATTAATTTCACTACCTAAAAATTAAAATCAATTTTACTGACTAGACAATATTCTTACTCTCAATTCTGCATTGTTTTCCTGACTCCCTTAAAAATAATGAAAATTGATTTACATGAAGTGAGTCAATGGCAATGTAAGCAGAGAGCTTTCTTTGATTTCTTGCCCAATTAGTTTAGATTCTTAGCTGATTTTTGGGATATTTTCCCCTCCCACCATTTGCAGGTATTGCTCAGAACTTATCTGTTTCCTTTGCATTCAATTATCAGCTATCTCCTCAGATCCGAAGGCTATGGTTTATATCTATGTAACCGAACATTGACCCAAAGGTATCATCAAAAGTCCAGTGAGTGGATGCTCTTCAGATTTATCCTGGCCAACAAAAATTCCAGACATTCCCATAATTAGTCTTTGTTTTTACAGTCCGTAACCCTATCTGAATTTTTAGCATATTTTTATTTTCCTGCTTTTCTTATCTCTCATTTCCCTTCTTATATTGTGCAAACCAGTCTGTGAACATGAGAGCAAGGATCATGTCACTTGTGTCCTAATGACCAGTATTGTACTTCCCATGCACACACAGACACAAACATGTTCACTTTTCTTCCATTATCAATGAGTGTGTAAATGACTGTTTAGCATGCCTTCCCACATGGTCATAATCACAGAATCTCCCTGACTCTCTTCACTTAGTAAACTGCCAGGTAACATGAATTTGACAACATTAAGGCGAAATTTTCTTAAGAATTTATGTTATTTTACAGACATTTCCAATCAAGGTGAAAATTGAATGAAAAGATCACAGACAAGAATGTTGTAGGTATACACAGAATATACATATATGCATACAATACACAAACACACACATACTAGATACCACCCTACTATCTTCTACAGATGTTGACACAAAATCTATGTCAATGGTTACTAAACATTGCTGAGTAGTTACCTATCTACATGTTTTCTGATATAAAATTAAGAACAGAATAAATGTTTGTGTTATCAATATATGATTTTTCATCATCTTGGGCACTACATTCTTGGTTCTGTCAGTCTGATGGCAAAGCGCTCCTTAGATGTGAGAATGCATGTGGACTTGTAGATACAAACTATGAGCTGCTATTTCACATACCTTTACCTCTAGTCCTCTTAGTCCAAAATTATGTAAATATATCTGTAGAAAATGTAGAAAATGTCAATAATCTGATTTTGGAACCCTTACAGTATATGGCCTTTTGATACATATAGAATGGATATTACAGAATAAATCAATAATACAACTGAATTGCTGGCATGTCTTGCTCAAACTGCAAACATACTGTGAATTTTGTTAAAGAAGAAACAAATTATGACTAACAGAAATGACTTCAGAATTTTCCTTTTACTCATAAGTATAGCACATTTCTGAGCAAATATATTAAATGCATGATTATTTCTTATGCTGAAATGATACTGATACACTTTAGGAAAGTAAATGCCTACTGTGAAATAAACACATACATTGGAAGTAACATTTACAATAACATGAACAATTAATAAAAATAAATATAAATTTTATATAAGAAATTAAATATAGAGAAAATTGTAGTAAGAGTGTCCTGCTGCCTGGCTAGCTTAACCCCTGAAATAATAGTGAGAGGAGGGCAGGCTGCGTTCCCGTTGCCCAGCTAGCTTATACCCAAAATAATTACACAGAAACTGTATTCATTTAAACACTGCCTGACCCATGATATCTAGCCTCTTCTTGGCCAACTCTCACTCTTGATCTAACCCATTTCTATTAATCTGTGTGTCACCATGAGGTCATGGCTTACTGGGAGATATTCCGAACCAGCATCAGTCTTGGGCAGGAGAAACATGGTGTCTGCCTGTCTGTCCTTCTTCCCAAAATTCTGTTCTGTCTACTCTGCCCACCTAATGGCTGCCCTATCAAAAGTTCAAGGCAGTTTCTTTATTCAACCAATGAAAGCAATACAAATACAGAAGGACCTCCTACATCATTTCCCCTTTTTCTGTTTAAACAAAAAAGAAAGGCTTTCATTTTAACATAGTAAAATTACCAATAACAAAACAGTTATCATGCAAGGATTACAGTTACAATATTTAGATCTATTTTATCTTTTATCATAACAATGGAAAACTATAACTATAAATATCTATTTATTCTTCAACTCCATCAAACACTCCAGAAGGATATAACATTACCTAAGTTAACAAGAAGCAAGCAATTTTTAAAACTCTAGAAATGACAGAGACATCTCGCTGCATGGACAATCACCCAAAGTTTGTACCCTTTTGTACCCTTGGGGCATCCATCTTCAGCCTACATTTATAACTCATAGTATCCATCAGACATTTCCATGAAGAAGGAAAATTAAAAGACAGTTCAGTCACTTTCTTCTGTATCCTGCAGAATGTCTCGTACACTCTTTCATGAATCAGGAACCCCAAAGGATCATCTCACCTTCAGGCAAGTTCAGCAGTCATCTCTCTGCAGGTTCTTTGTGTCCAGTTAAGCAGTCCAGGTAAGAGCAGTTTCTTGCCCAGATGGCTAGGAAACTGCATAAGGAGCCTCTTCGATGCCCATCTTCCTCTTGAAGTAGCTGGTGCTGCCAGGAGAAGATGTGTCTCATTGTCATGAAAAGTTCTAAGTTATTAAAACATTTAAAATGCATATTCTGTAGTCTTTGAGATATATGAAGAATGTCTATCTAACTGAAATATATCTCTGTATATCTAGAAAATCTAACTAACATGACTGCAAGCTTGACTATATCAATGATTATCCATTGACAACCTTTCCTAATTATACATTATATTTTTAAATGGACTACACAATCACAATACCTTAATCAAGATCAGAAATACACATACATATAACAAAATTGACCTTAAATTTATATCAACAAAGCAAAATCCATACCAATGCAAATTATTTATATCTATATCATATCCCCCTTTAAATGTAAAAGAAGAATTATAAACACTATTTGGAAATATGGGCATAGTTTTTTCTCTCTAAACTTCTTCCTGCTATATGGAGGTGCTGTTAATCAGGTCTTTCATGATGTATCCTGTGTGCCAGGTTCATCTCAGTCACCAGGGAGTAAAGTAATTTTCTGAAGGTGTTCATGGTGACCTATCAGGAGGCCGTGGTCTATCATACCATATTGGTTTAAAAGGAATCCACAGTATCTCATCCTCTGTGAAAACAAAATAAGAACCTCTTTTCCAAAGCATCATATCCTTAGACCCAAATTCTGAAGTCATAATACCTTTAGAACATATATGTTGGTTTAGTTTGGCAGCCCATATAATGAAAATTCTCTCTGTACTTAGCTCCTTTACAGTCAAAAAATTTGAAGAAAACACAATAAAATACATAATCCAGACATTCTATGAATCTTCCATTTTTATGTGACTTATTTTTTTAATCTATGACTATCTGTACTCTGTCTCTTTAAAGACTTTACCCTTTTTTTAAAGCATTAACTTTATTTCATGATATACACTTTTTCTTTTCTCTCCCAAGCCTACGTACAGCCATCCAACACTGTGACCCATTTAGAGGTCTTTCATGTTTGAATCTATTGTGAATCTGTAATTCTTTACTATCCAGGAGCACTTCTTAAAATGCTAAGCACTTCTTAAAAACCTAAGTTGCGCTGCATAGTGGTAATATGGTTCTGCCTGTTTCCTGCCCAGTCTATACCTTAACTGCGCTGTTATTGTGATAATTACGATAGTTCCTGCCTGACATCAGTACAGTTCAGCATGGCAAAGACGCTCCTGCCTCAGAGCCATTTGGTGCCCCTGAGCCATGCACAGTTCCAGTCAGGCAGCAGTCCACAATGCCATCAAGCAAGCCGCAAGCCGTAGCACTTCACTCACAAAACACCATTCAAATTCTCTGTCTCTTGCAAGAGACAAAGGTTGCGCTGGCAGAAAGCTGCCATTTTAAAACCACTGTGGCTTTTTTACTGTTGTGGCTGCTGAGTGAAGAAATTTTCTCTGTGGCACCCCACCAGTAAGCAGCAAAAAGTTGTGTTAAATTCTGTATTTGTGTCTAGAATTTCTTTTCAAGCCCTCTCAGATTTTATGTGGAGTAAATGTAATTGCCAAAGTATAGGTTAAAAATCAAGATTTATTTTCTTGAATATCCATTTTCAAAAAAATTACTACAAAATTCCAACAAAGTATTCAACTTTCGTCTTTTGGAAAGAAGCTGCTGGGGAATTTGCATCTTTTTTAATAGATGGGCCATCTGATGTTAATCTTCAAGTTATAGAGAGTGTAACACCTTGGGGTATTGTTTGTATCCATAACGCTCTGTTTCTCTCAACAAACATTAGACAATTCAATAAGCAAAGTAAAAGTCAATTCTGCCTCTAGCTCATTAGCATGCCAGAACTTATGGCTATTTAATTTTATTCCAGCAATTAAAATATGAATCAGACACATTGTCACTATGAGTTTCTCCATGGGATTCACATCCCTTATTCCCAGCTATAGGAGAAGCAGTTGCTGTAGAATCTTCTTCTACTAAAATTTCATTTGCATTTATTGAGCCATGAAATGCACTAATCTACCTGACAGATATCACTAAAACATTTTTGTGCACTGTCAGTTCCAACTTGTTGAACAACTACTTCAGATGAAAAGATGTGCCTACACTGGAAAAACTGACCTCTAAACTCATTTTGTTACACACACACACACACATCATGATACATAATAATTCTTAACTACACATGCATGTGCACACACATACACATGCAAACAGGCACACACACAATATTTATTTTTACATGCTTGCTTTGTGTGCTCACCAAATTATTTTCATCAATCTTTTGTATTTTAGTTTACATCAGTAAAGTTCACAGCTCAATTTCTTAAAACAAGACTCCATCAAGCCAAGGATTTAAGTTTTCATTGAACATGGTAATTACCTTCTACTACTATCACCTGAGTTATTGCTATTTTGGCCACAGAAATCCCTTCAGTCTTAGAATTATGCATGGATTTCAGCTTTCTTCATTTTTTCATTCATACTTTCTTTTATTCATTGATTCAACAACCATGCCATCATCCATGATAGGAGGTTTATTAGGTTAAAAGTTTAAATACAAACTACTGTGCTTTCTGTATAAGAAATTTCATTTACTGTAAATGATTAGGAAGAAGTGGTAATAAATTAATTACTTATGAGATATAGTTTTATTATGAGAATGAATGAAAGGAATAAAATCATGGGGTTTTTTGTTGTTTTGTTGTTGTTGTTGTTGTTTTTGCTTAGATTTTCCCAAATACAAATGTACACTTTGGGCTTTGAGTAAAGAAACTTAAAAAGATTTTATTTCAGGTATTCACATTGATGGGGTGAAATGAGAAAGAGTGGAAGGAATGTTATAGATATGAGAGAGTCAAATGAACACCATGACAGACTCCTTAGAGCCCCATCAGAGACCAGGCATCAGTTTTGGTTTACTGGAACTGAACAAGCACTTCTGGGAAAGATTACAACTCAGCACAACCTATCAGCAGGCCCTCAACAGCCTTCTGCTAGCTAAAAATAGCTCCCACACTCCGTGCAGCTACTAAGTCCCTAACCTCTAGAGCTATCTACAAATCCTATAAAATCCCATAAACTTCTTCTTTAAACATATCAATGAACCCCCAGACTAACCTCCCATCCCTGGAATTCCCCTAATCTTGCTCAAAAGGAGCCTGCAAGCTTCTCTCAACGTGGCTATTTTGTCATTTTGTTACATGGTTTGACCTCTACATGCTGGAATTTTTGCTTTCAAGCTTTAAACACTCTTGCATGCATGTCTGGTAGTCTTCTATGGGACTTTTCGTGCAGCCTCATATGGCATGTCGGCACAGTAAATAACCAAGCCAGCTTAAGAAGAATGGGTATTTGTAATGAATGAAAAGAGGGGAGACTCACACTACAAGGGTGGGAGTTCCGAAGTCCTGTCCTATCCATCCCATGAACACTGCATGGAGAGAGTGAACACACATGTGTTCTCTCGATTTTCTACCTGGGGTTCAAGTGGCCACATCCCAACTTGATGTGACTGGTTAATGACTTTTTCCCCATCAGCCTCACAGATAGATGCTAATGATTTCTCTGTGGAAATGGAGATTACACATGCTGATCTGGTGACAATGGGAACTGTATATACTCATAGATATAGCCTGGAGAATCTGAGATTAGCATGTCAGCTCTTATTTTATAATGGCAGAAGAACCTCTGCTGAGACTTCCTGGTTCAAATGGAGCACAGATTTTAGTATAACAGACCTCAGTGACATTAGGAAAAACTCGACATTAGAAAAAACTCTTGAAGAGTAACAGTGAAACTCAGAGACTTGGACACTTATGTAAGGTTGACATCAGTGTGTCGAAAAACACTCTATGGTAGTGGCAGATGAATTCAGTGTACACTAGATTCCCATACCATTTCTTATCACTAACTTTATTGCCATTAAATAAGTTCCAGGATAACATTATGCCACGCTGCTGGCACAATCTGGATGTCGAGACTGGTGGGGAGGGGTGCCGGGATTAAGACACTGAGACTTCTTTTCAGTGAAAGAACAAAAACCTTTATTTTGCCCTGACTAAAAGCCTTTTATACCTCTACTGCTTCTGTGGAAAACCACCAGCTAGAAAGAACACAAACATCCTTGTCAATTATAGACCACAAGGAAGTTCCGCTGTGGGTCCGGGGAGTGAGGGCAGCTAGATCACAACAACTGACCCCAATTTATTTAAACAGTGCCTGTCTTTGGGTGTTACTTTGGGTGGAATACCTTGCCTGTCCTGGGGAATAGCCCTCTAATATTCCCTGTCTTAGGTAGCATCCTACCCCCAAGGTATTGCTCCTCTGTGGCTACCCAGATACATAGCCCAAGTATCCCCAAGACTGACAGCGCCAATGAGCAAAACCAGTGCTGCAACCATCTAGCATGCGCTAACTAGGTGGTAAAATTAACAAAAGCAGTATTCCAAATCCCTCTCATATGACGCTTGATTTCCATAACAGTAGCAGAAGCATGCAATATGGTGACAAAATAACGCACGTAACATGATAAAAGCTAGCCGTTGAAAAGTCCAAAGAAAGTCCACTTGCTCCTGAACCAGAGCCACTTGTTGGTTCAAGGTCAATATGCCCAATTGAATATGTCCATTAAGATCATTTTGAATGTCCAAAGCATTGCTGACTCTTTCAGCCATCTGGTTGACAGTCTCAGCCGTCTACACAGTCTGGGAGAGAGCAACTCCGGCAGCAGTAGCTGTGGTGGCAGAGATAGCAATAGCAGCAACCACAGCTGCAGTGATTCCAAAATCTTTCCACTGCCCACACAGAACAACAGGGATGCACCTTTCATCCTTAACTGGCACAGGCATGGTAGCAGGAATCCTAACAAGGAGGGCGTTGTCTTCTATGGTCCAGCACTTGTTGCCATATTTGCTGATACTCCTGATACCGCCGTGGTGTACCCCAGGCTGGGCACCGACTGGGCCAGGGCAACATGCCTCTCAGTGGAACAGAACCGCCTATCAATGCTCTGCTTCAGCTGCCTTCTGGCCCCAGATGCACTCTCTCTGGGTCCAAACTGTTGCATGGAGCAGAACTCAGGGAAGCAGGTTTGCTGCTCTGCTCCAGAACCATTGAAGGGGCCCCACTTTAACAATCTTTTAGGGAATTTGGGCATCGTCAACCTGTCTGGCTACTTTCTGCTGAGCGGGGGTGCTGCATTCTTGGGGGTATTTTACATCAACATTTCAGGGGGGCTCGGTGATTCAAACCACATAAATGTGCAAAGAATCCACAGGTTCTCATTGAAATGGATTTGCTGCTGGTCCCAGGCAGCTTGCTGCCATACGCAGCCAGTCCCAAGGAGGCTGCGAGCCCCCGGCAGCTTGCTGTGGAAAGCAGCCAGTCCCAGACCATGTGGCTGGAAGATGGCTGGTCCCCAGCAAGCTTTGTGGGCAGTTGGCTGGTCCCCAGGTCCCGGGATGGTGCAAGTACCCGGCAGTGGGCAGTCCTAGGCAGGGATGGTGCCTGGAGACCACGCGGCTGGTCTCCAGGTCTTCATGCGGCAGTGGGGGACGGGCATTAGAGAGACGGATAGGCACACCATACAGAGTGGAGCTGGACATTTATTTTAGGGGTTATGGAAGGGAAGGGAGAAGGGCAGAAGGGGGTGGGGGAGAGAGAGGCAGAGAGAGAGAAAGAGAGCATGAGAGAGAGGGAGAGAGGGGAGAGAGGGGAAGAGAGAGAGAGAGAGAGAGAGAGAGAGAGAGAGAGAGAGAGAGAGAGAGAA
>PVIU01014564.1:0-15704 GCA_004026605.1 Ondatra zibethicus | reverse complement strand
TGAGAGAGAGGGAGAGAGGGGAGAGAGGGGAAGAGAGAGAGAGAGAGAGAGAGAGAGAGAGAGAGAGAGAGAGAGAGAGAGAAGCGGGGAAAGGGGAGAAGTGGGGAGAGAGGCAGAAACTGCCTCTCTGAGAGGAAGACAGAAAAGAGAAAGAGCTCAGGCTGGAAGCTGAAGATCAGCCTGCCTCAAGGGATGGGGGCAGGAGTGGGCATGGCTTGTCTCTTAAAGAGACAGAACAATCATTACATTCCCATTTATTTTTTATAATAAAAAAGTGGGTGGTTAGGTACCACAGATCAAAGGAATTGGGGCAGCAGATTCTCAAGACTGCTTCCTGCTTATTTGTGGGCGTTCTCTTTGGGGGGAACCTGAGAAGGCTGGGTCACATTCTGCCTCTGCCTCCTTCAGCAAATCTTACCGGCCTGCGCCACCAGAACCGGCCACATTCTGGTCACATTCTGGCATAGTTGGTCTCTTTGCTCCTGTCTGGTGTTTATGGTATGGAAATGTCTGGTGTCTCTTACACCAGTTGAAAACATGAGACTTATTGTTTTTGTAGTCTGAAATGAGATGCAATGAACAATTATAACAAGAAGCATAGATGCATTTAAGTTACATGTATGAATACACACAGAGAGAGTGAACAGAAATTGGGCAAAGTGGATGTTCTTGGTGGGCCATACCAAAGGCATGCTATTGCTCAAAACACACATGTAACAGAGTCAACAAGAGGAATTTAGTGAAAAAAAAAAAAACAAGTAAACTGGGGGACAAGGCAGGGTATACTTCAGTAAAGATGGGAGAACTTGGTCATCTGACCTGGCTCTCAGCCAAGATGGCGGTAATGTCACCCATGAGACAGAGTTAACACTGGGAAACCAGGCAGGGAACACCTCAGTAAAGATGACAGAACTTGGTCACCTGACCTGGCTCTCGGCCAAGATGGCGACAAAGTCACCTAACCCCAATAAAAATGGCAGCGGTCACATGTTGTAGCTGCGGGAATTTTATGCTTAGTAAGAGAGACCCAGAGGTGTGATCCGCCCTGGGGCTGAGCTGCCCGGTCACAAGCCGCAGAGGGGAGCAAAAGGCTGGAGCTGATAAACCTGCACCATGCCACAGCTGGAATTGAAAAAAAAATTCAGGGGGATGGACATGGATGGCTGCTACCAAAGGCAGAAATTGTGTAAAGGCGCGAAACACCACTAGGCCTATAACGGGATGTCTCCCCCTATAGGCGGGGTGTAAATTGGCGTGAACACCGCAGGACCCGTGGGAGGGCGTCCTCTGACTGCCGGGTCGGGTGCTATAGCCTGACTGGATTCGGTCACAGTGACTCAAAATCCAGAGAGGCCAGAGGCCACTCCGAGTGGCCTTTAACAGCAAGGGAAAAAAAAGAAAAGAAATGGAAAAAAAAAAGAGAAGAATCTGAGGGACCGTGGGCCCCCAGCAGAATGCACCACACAGATTGTGCAGTGCTGGCATGGGCAGACTGACCCCAGGTCATTCCAAGCACAAATTTAGCTAAGGGAGGCAACCATAATAGAATGGGGGAAACTCACCAATCGAAAGCATATGGAACACTTGGTTGTTGTGGAGAAAATATCTGGTTCTGGATCCTGACCCTCCGGACTGGGGTGGGAGAGCCCATCTGAGTCACAGTACCACTGAAATGGATTTGCTATGGGTCCCTGGCAGCTTGCTGCCATAAGCAGCCAGTCCCAAGCAGGCTGCGAGCCCCCAGCGGCTTGCTGTGGAAAGCAGCCAGTCACAGGCAGGGACTGCACATGAGACAATGTGGCAGGAAGGTGGCTGGTCCCCAGCAAGCTTTGTGGGCAGCTGGCTGGTCCCTGGGTCCCGGGATGGTGCAAGTCCCTGGCAGTGGGCAGTCCTAGGCAGGGATGGTGCACGAGACCACGGGGCTGGTCTCCAGGTCTCCATGCAAAGTAGGGGGCAGGCAAGAGAGAGACTTATAGGCACACCATAAAGAGTGGAGTTGTACATTTATTTTAGGGGTTATGGAAGGGAAGGGAGAAGGGCAGAAGGGGGAGGGGGAGAGAGAGAGGCAGAGTGAGAGAGAGAGGGAGAGAGAAGCTGCCTCTCCAAGAGGAAGACTGAAAAGAGAAAGAGCTCAGGCTGGAAGCTGAAGATCAGCCTGCCTCGGGATGGGGGAGGGAGTGGGAGTGGCTGGTCTCTTAAAGAGACAGAACAATCATTACACTCATCCTCTGTGGAGACAAAAGCAGAACCTCTTTTCCAAAGTATCAAAACCTTAGGCCCATATTTTAAAGTCAAAATACCTTTCTTAGCAGTTCCCAGAATGAAATGTCTTTCTCCAGTCCAGAACACAAAAGACAACACAATCAACATAACAACATACATCTGTACATAGTCTATCTTTCTGAGGACCTCAATCCACCCTCCTGCCTCCTCTTTATTACTTCCCTACTGGCCAGTCTTCCAGAGGGCATCCTTCAGAGCATCTGTGGGGATGAAAAAAACACATACTCCTTTTAATCTGACTTGGCTTGTTCCCAGTCTGGAACATTTAACCCCCCTCCCATAATAAACCAGGGGCTAACTTGAGCTATTGTTTATACAAAATCTTCCACTGTCTTCCTTGTTACTTCTGTGCCTTGTTGCTTTAAGAGTTTCAGTTACTTTTGAGGCCTTCAATTCACCCTCCTGCCTCTTCTTTATACTTGCTAGTCTTTTGGAGGGTGTCCCTCAGAGTATCTCTGGGTATGAAGAAAAACACATTACCTTCCCCAATACACTCCTCGATTTGGCTGGCAGCGGACAGAGCAACCCCGTTCACAAATTCCCATGTTCTAGATCTCAATGGAACCTCCACTTGCGGCACCAAGAGCGGCCTGGATGACAAGACTGGCAGGGGGTGCAAGGATTGAGACAGGTAGGCTTCTTTTCAGGTGGAAGAACAACAACTTTTATTTTGCCCTGAGCTAAAAACCTTTTATACCTCTACTGCTTCTGCAGAAAACCACCGGCCAAAAAGAACACAAACATCCTTGTCAATTACAGACCACAAGGAAGTTCCACTCTGGGTCAGGAGGAATGAGGGCAGCTAAATCACAACATCTTTACTTTTAATATCTTATAGAAATATAAATTACAATTTTTATTAGTGAATGCAAATATATTTGACTATATGTTAATTCAAATCAAGGTATTATTTTAAATGTTATTGTCCTGGGAACATAATTATATAATAATGATATCTCCTATCTATCTATCTATCTATCTATCTATCTATCTATCTATCTATCTATCTTATCTCATTCCTCCTGACTCCAATAGCAGTGATAAATTAGGAATGGTCATAACTAAACAAAAGGAAGAATTCAGAGATTACAGCTGTGTTGTTTTTAGAAATAACTGAGTCAACGTCACTTGGACAAGGTAAAGCAAGTATGCATGGAATTTTCCAGGGCTTCATTAATACCACCAATATTGCATCCTAAAATGCATTAATCTATATGTACTTTGAGATACAGTAAGTAGAGACATCTGCTCTCATGTGGTTTTTGTGAATTCACTTAGCAATTTAATTCTGTATTGACTTCTCTCTCTTCCTGGATGAGAGATACCTCAGGTTGAGACAGTAATGTAGCCCTGTTGTATGACATAACTTTTCTTGAGGAGAGACAAAACATGTATTTATTCAATCCATGAACCACAACAGAGAAAAAAAAAAGAAACTCAAGTCTGGATTCCACTCAAATCCAACATTGTAACACAGTGAGTTTTACTGGGATTACTTACAGTACTATGGGTAGGTAAGGGGCTACATACAGGAACAAAAATGACTCAAAGAAAGCTGTATCTCTAAAGTCACCCACCATGTGTGACAATTCACAAAGCTGGAAACTTAGGGCACATTTCACAACCTGAAAGCAGCTCAACAGGTTGAAGAGTATCCCTTCTAAGTGATTCCATTTGCATACAGCTCTTTCAGACATATAATTTGGTTTCTGTTTCTTTCAGAGTCTTATTTGCAGGTTGACTTATTTACCAGTGACTCTCAGCATCTTGGCTTGTTTACTCTTGGAGGGAGGAGCCTGGTCAATCTTGCCAGTTTCAGGAACTTCTGGCAGCTACTTTGAGTTTTTAACCTTCCTGTTTAAGTGGTTTCTTTGCAGAGTAAAAAGCATCAATCTATGAAGTAACTGATACACATTTCCATGTTTTTCCATTCACACCATCTATAGTAGCTGATAACTGGGCAGGGAGGGATTGCTCCCACTTATCACTTGCTTACTGATCTTAGTAGACAAGCCTTGGCATTATGTTTACCATGGAGTTTATTAAACATATGCACAAAATGGCTGCACTTTTTGATGGAAGGCCACAATTGAGAGATAAAGAGACTCTGCCTCCATCACAAACCTGATTCTGAAAATAAAAAAAAATTCAAATATACATGGAAGAGTAGGGTGGAAAACTATCATCAACCACAAACCAGAATTACAAAGTTGTCCTTATTCATTTGTAAGAGCAGAAATGTCAGACTGCGACGGACCCAACAGCCTAGATGTGACTGTCCACCGGGCTGTACCTTCCTTATCTTCATGGTGCTGAGAAACTGTAGAGAAAGTTCCTTACCATGAGGGGAGGAGCACTCCTTCAAAATGGAGAGCCTGCTAACCTATACAGGAAGTTTTCCTGTTATGGAATGAGAGGGTCAGGGAGCCAGTCCAGAGCCATGACAATTTTCTAATAGCACCTGCCAGGGACCAGGCCTTAGTTTCAGTTTTCTGGCGTTGGCTGGAGCGGAGCAAGCAATTCTCAGGAAAATTACAACTCATGGGCTCCCCACAGCCTTCTGCTAGCTATCCTGCTACTAGAAAGTCCATATTGACTAGATTCACTGACTAAATCTATGAACTTTTTGTTTAAACCCACCTTTCAGCCCATAGACTAATCTCTCCTTCTTGAAGTTCCCTAACCCTGCTTAAAAGGAGCCTGTGAGCTTCTCTGGGGGTTGCCATTTGCCACTTTTCAGATGATTAGACCCCAACATTGATATTTTATCAATTCCATCACAGCACTAAGAGCTGTTCTTCCTCCAGTTCCACTCCCTTGCCATTTCAGAGTACACTTCGCTTTAAGAAGTCCCACACTGTAAGGTAGCATTAGTTGGTGAATGCAATTAAATATTGATCCTTTGAGTGAAATTATTATTTCCTGACACTCTTCTTGGAGAGACACGAAGAGAGGTTTATTGTACTAAATGAGGAACCAAATGACAGACCAAAGTAAGAACACCAGGAAAATGAATGCTGAGGAACACATGAGCTTTTATTGTGGTTACTAACAGGAATGTGGTGTGGGTAGGTTGTTAACTTAGATGAGCAGGGATCACTCAAAAGTGGTTCAAATCCAAGAGCTCACCCCAGCTTGGAAAACCTGGAATGTACTGTACAACTTGCGGGTAGCTCAATGATTTGGGTAATGTCTTTTTCTAGACTCACTCTCAACATTCCCTACTGCTTACATAACCTTAAGAAGAGGGAGTGTTGTGTGTCTGGTCAGTGTCAGAAAATCATGAGACTTAATGAGTTCCTGATTGCCCATCCTTCCTGGGAATGTCTAGCATCCTTAGAAGCTTCATTCTAAGAAATAAATTTTTGCGCCATGGTTATTCAAATATACATTAAAATTATTAAAATTTAAAACACACTCGTCAGCAAATACTTCAATTTCCTAAAAAGAAATAGACCTAAGTTAACAAAGAAAGAATATGAATTACTTTGACTAAAAATAATTGTGCTTTCTTTGTTGGTAAAAATAAACTATTGATGATTTTTCGTTTTAAATTATGATTTCAGATCAGATGTTCTACTCAAAGCCCACTGCTGTTTTTAGATAGAATACATGACAGATTTTAGCCCAACAAATTTCAAACATACTACCTGAGGAAATTTTGAGATTTGGAAAATATCAACATCTTTGATTTTATAGGTGTATCACAATTTTAAAATTAGCTACTCTTTTTAATTTTTTTTTGTTTTGAGTCTCAATTATTCTCACTGGAAGCAAAATATATCTGTTAAATACTTAGACAAATGTGGTTAATATAGCCTAACATTAATTTGTCAGGTGTAATTAATGGTGTCCATTTTCAAATGCAGAATAGGAATCTTGTACTTGCTTTATTTATAAAGAAGCAGACAAGGATTTCACAGAAAAATGTGCTTTTTGGAATCATGAAAGTAATAGGATTAAAAATGGGATATCAGACTCAACAGTTTGCAGAGGGTGAGGAGACATTTGGTTTGTTACTACACAAACTCCCATGAATACCTTATATTTGCATCAGCAAATGAATCTTAATTATTGTTATTTGCACAGTCAAACCCAGTATTTCTCCAGTCAGCGGGTGGGATGAATGTGGACTGAGCAAGAGGGGCACCTTTGGAGACTCAACACCTCACCTGCCTCATTCATTCCTTCTTTGAAGGAAAACAACACAGGGTTGTTGCTTTTCAGGGAGGTCAGGGAGGGAGCCAGGTTGGGCTAAGATGGCTGAGTCATAATGCCTCTGAAAGAGAACTACCACCATCCATGGAGAAGAGGATAGGGGGCACCAGACCTGAGCTCCCAGACAGAAGGTTGGGGGAGGAAGGCAACAGAATAAGACATTACTGACAAAACACTGTGTTTCTGATTTGGTGGTGATACAACAGGGTTAGACTAGGAGAGATTACCCTGCTGGGTCAGCAGGCAAAGCCTGGGTGGCAACGAGGGTAAGTGCCTGGCACAGTTGGGAAGAACTGGAGCTCTTCAGCAGCCCTGGTAAGAAATGGAACAGTGAGGTAGAAGGCAGTCATCGTGCAAATCAGCCTAGAGCAGAAGAAAAGCAAGAACTGCTTCCCCACAGAAGACAGGAGCACCTCTGCTTGTGACACTCCTAATGGCTCATGGGTCAGCAGCATGGGCATCCTGGGAGTTTCTAGGTTCCATCCTAACCCACAGAAGAACACCCGGAGACTGTACTGTAAGATCACTTCTCCAAGTGGCCATCAGGAACCAGTCCAACAGCTGGTGCAGACTTCAGTTCAACCTGTGATTAAATTACACCATGCCACATGCCTGACAGCAGTGTCCCCATATTTATTTAAAGGACCTCTCAGTGATGGTTAGCATGGCAGGGAAGTCTCCAGGAAGATCAAACACAACTTCGGTGTAATAAGATGATGCAGACAGACTAGGAGGTCATCTTGAAGAAGTCTTTAGTACAGAAATATGCTAATAGACATTCTTGGGAAAGAAAACACCACTCGGGGCTGAGGGATGTAGGAGCCAGCTATGATAAGCTAAATAGAAACAGACTACCCAAAGGATGTTCTTTACTTCCAACCATTATCACCTGCCAGTGTAGGACTCAGCCATCAATAAGTTTAATGGAGGCCTAAATCTCAGTAGTTCACCCTGAAGCAATACCTGGTTTCAGTTAGGACCATAACTGAGATTACTGGAGCACCACCCAAGAACAGACCTCCCAAAGGAAATGCCTTAAGTTCCAACTGCTGTAGTTAGGATCACCTGCCAGCATACTCACCAGAACAACCATAGACAAATGTCAGCCAATCAGGTGTCCTGAACCTCAGAAACCGCTCACCCCCACCTTTACTACTATAAAAACCCAACTCTAACTGAGCTCAGGGCTATCCAGTTATTCCAATACATTGGACACATGGAGAGACCAAGTTTGCAAACTTGTAGAAAATAAAGGCTCTTTGCTTTTACATACGGGAAAAAAATGTATGTTTATACATCTCTGATTTTATGTAAATGCAATCATGTAGATGGAAGTTTCTATCCTGCCCAGTCCTGCAGTTGTTCACTCCCAGCAAAACACAGAGAGCCTTATATCAATTATAAACTGTTTGGCATATTATCTCAGGCTTATTATTAATTAGCTCTGAACACTTAAATTTACCCATAATTCTTATCTATGTATAGCCACATGGCTTGGTATCTTATTCAGTAAGGCATTCTTATCTTGCTACCTCTCTGTCTGGCCAGTTACTGTAGACTGTGCCTTATCCCCAGAATTCACCTAATCTGGCTGCCCACCTATACCTCCTGCCTGGCTACTGGCCAATAAGTGAATTATTAGACCAATATAAGTGACTAGTCTATATAGGGTACAAGAACATTATTCTCCCTTTTACTTTTCAAAAAACTAACTGTGAATCTAATCTCTTTTGTTTAGCTTTTTTCCTGAGCATTATCCATAACAACTTGTAACCAATACTCTAAACAAAGACAAATATCCATCATCCATTTTTGGGGAATGTGGGCATAGTTTTTGGGCTACTTCCTGCTGAATGGAGGCACTGGTAATCTTATGGGGCACACACATACACAAAATTAGGATTATGGTCAAGTCCTGATTAGCATATTCTTTGAGGCTGGATCATCTCAGCCAGCAGTCTTGAGGCTGTTCTAGATGTAGAACTCTGAGGAAATTACAACAGAGCTGCTTTGAATCATTGAATCATCTGGGCCATCCATTCCTATCAGAGATTTTCAAGGGGTCATCTTCCATCAAACCTGATTTTTCTTAATCCATAATGAATCTATAGCCTCTTGCTTCCCATGGAAACAAAAGCAAAACCTCTTCTCAAAAGTAACATGTCTTTTGATTTAAAATTTGAAGTCAAGGCATTTTCAAATATATAGGTTGGATTAATCCGGCAGCATTAACAATCAAATGCCTTTTAGCAGCTAATGTTCCTTCCTCAGCAGTCAAATAATTCAAAGACAACACAGTAACATACAGAACCAAGATTCTCTGTGTATTTCACATCTTTCTGTGGCTTTGATTTTTTTCTCTATTTCTTTTCTTTTTTAATTGTTTTTATGACAAATTTTCTCTGTGTATCTTTGGCTGTCCTAGAACTCACTCTGTAGACTAGGCTGTCCTTGACCACACAGAGATACATGTGCCTCTACCTACCTGGGATTAAAGGTGTGTGCCACCATACTTAGATATTCTATTTCTTTCTTTTTTTTTAAAAAGGGACTTTGTCTATACTTTTTCTTTTCCTTCCCAAGCCTATGTAGATTTTTAAACACAGTGTAAACAATTTAGAGGTATTTTTGTATGACTCTGTCATTACTGTATACCTTTCTCTGACAACATGAGTCTTAAATTTGATAAGTGATATGGCTAGGATTAAAAAGCCATGGCTTTAACAACTGAAGCTGCCACCCTTCTTGACTTCATAAGAGCCTAGCTTCATGGAGGAGATACTGGTAGGAGACATGTGATTTTTTTGCTTTATTTATTTATTTATTTTTGTACCACAAATCTGTGGAGTTTTAAGGTCCATGTTACCACCAAGAAGCCTGATGTCTGCTGGTCATAAACACCATTTAAGTGTTTGTTGTCAAGGCCTTTTAAAAGCATTGCAAGGTTCTTGCCACTCACTCTGAGTCGGTAAGCCTCTCTTAATGAATCTGTGCCTCTGCTTGCTTCTCAAAAACAGAACCCACCTGAGAAAATACTTCTACTAAGAAGTGGTGCTTAACTCTGTTCATTTATGTCTAGAACTCCTTCTCAAGCTCTCCCAGGTTTTATGTGGATGTAGTGGCCCCACGTTAGTGTCATTTGTAGATGTAAATTTCTGTCCTGCCACATCCTGCAGCCGTTCAGTCCCACAAAAAGCACACAGAGGCTTATATTAGTTATATATTGATTGGACTTTTAGCTCAGGCTTATTATTAACTAGCTATTACCACTTAAATTAACCTATAATTTTTATCTATGCTAAGCCACGTGTCTTGGTACCTTGCTCAGTGAGGCATTTTCTCTCTGTCTGGCTGGTGATTGCAGATTGAGTCTTTCCTCTTCCCAGAATTCACCTAATCTGGCCACCAGTCTATATTTCCTGTCTTGCTGCTGGCCAATCAGTGTTTTATTAAACCAATATGAGTGACAAATCTACACAGGGCACAAGAGCATTATCCCATAGTATAATCCTACAAATTCTTCTCATTTTTGTGTATATATAAAATGCATATATTATTTTCTTTATTCACATGTGTGAACATGCTTATAAACATAAACACATTTACATATATGTACATATGTTTGTGTTTATATCTATATCATTCCCTCTTGTCACAAGTATTTTAATATATCCTCATTTTCATTGATTAAAAAACTGGATATCTGTCCTGACTCTGCTTCCTTTTTCAAATACTGACTTCATCTGATTGACACTCATAGAGATATTAATCCATTACTATTTGAAATGAGATTCATCTTTTTCATTTCGTCTGCTTTATTCACATGGATGTTTCCCAGACAAGTGTTGCTCATCGTCTTGGTTGAATTTCATATTTGTTTTTCCTTTCTAACTGAAATGACCTCTTTTGGTTTGTAATGATATGAAATTCTATTCATTTTTGAAAATTATTTGAAGGTTATTGGAAAATGATTCAGTACTTAAAGATCTTACTGTATAAACCTTAGTTTACAACCCTAACTGCCATGCAAAAGTCCTGTTCAGGGTCACACAACTTTAAATCCCAAATTGGAGATTAAAGAAACTCAGGACTGATTTAGAATTATCCAGTTTCAATGAGAAATCTTGTCTCAAAAACTATTGTGGAGCCAGGTGGTGACTGAGCACACCTTTAATCCTGGCTCTCTTTTTGTTCCCTTTTTTAGTTTATTGCTGCCTTTTAAACCACGACTGTCTGAATTTGCCACTGCAACTCAGCTCTGGTTAGGCTACAGCCTGAAGGAATTCTTTTCTCTCAGGCACCAACTCTTTCAAAGCTATGAAGAGAACTTAACTATATCTCTGTCCCTCTAAAGAACTCAAGATTTATGATTTGAGGTGGGATTGTACTCATCAGAGAGGCTGAATGGCAAGTAGCTCACCTCCTCTCCTTCTAGCTTTCTCTCTAAATGCCCACACACTTCTCATGCCTCCTTAAAAACCCTTCTCTACCTGGCTCTTCCCAACCACACCCTGTCAGGTAGTTGCTGGCGCAGCCTCCTGACTGCAGGTGAATTTTATTTAATCAAACACATCTTTGCATCATTAAAAAAAATGTTCCAGAACATAAACGAAAGTAACACACCTTAAAATAATATTCTCTAACACAGTCAGGTGGCATGCAGATCTCTGTGACTTCAAGGCCAGCCTGATCTACAAAGCAAATTCTGGGACAGCCAAGGCTGTCACACAGAGAAACCCTGTCTCACAAAACCAAATAGCCAAATAAATAAATAAATAATAAATGTGATGGAAAGTTATGAAGAAAACCCCTCTCTTGACCACTGCCTTCAACATACCCATACTCACACATATCTTCACCATATGTGCACACAAAGCACACATGTACACACACACAGTAATTATTTTAAATGATCTTCCTGACAACCCTCCTGCAGTAACTCTCACATTAAAAATAATATCTCTGTTGGTTTGCCTGTCATGATCTGATCCCCTTACTCATATAATCCCTTCTCCCTCTCTTGACTGAACTCCAGGAGTTTGAACTGGTGCTTGGCTGTGGATCTCTGAATCTACTTCCATCAGATACTGGATGAAGGTCCTATGATGATATTTAGGGTAGTAATCAATCCAAATAGGGGAAGACCAGTTCAGGCTGACCAGATGTCATAGGAAATCACAGACTTTAGACTGATAGTGGAGAGCTCTCACGGGACCTAACTAGGCCCTCTTTCTGCATATGGACAACAGTTGTGCATCTTGGTCTGAGGAGACCCTGGTAATGGGACCAAGATCTATCCCTGGTGCATGAGCTGGCTTTTTTGGGGCCATTCCCTATGGTAGGATGCTTTGTTCAGCCTTGATACAGGGAGGAGGAACTTGGTCATGCCTCAAATTAATGTTCAAGACTTTATTGATTCCCCATGGGAGATGTTAATCTTTCTGAGGAATAGATGCAGGGAGATGAAAAAGGAGGAGGGGAAAGGGGAACAGTGTTTGGTATGTAAAATGAATAAAAAAATTTAAATAAAAATTGGAAAAATAATTCTCATTTTCATAGACTTAAATTTCTATCTTTTGGCTCTGGATTTGTGATTACTAATTTTCTGATATTCTTAATCATGTTGCATATAACAAAATTGCATTTATTGTACTATTTTTTCATTTATAGTTTAATATTTATGTACCTAAAGTATTTGAATTTGAGCACTTGTGCAAAGGTAGGCCAATAAAATGTCTATATCTTTATTATTTCTGTGTGCCTTAACCAAACAGCTAAAGGGTTTCACATATATTTCATACCAGATAATTAGAATATGTAATATGTTGAACATATGGTTTGCTCCACAAATATGGAAACAGTTCTGTTATTTATATCATATCACCAAGATAGCAAAGGTAAACTCTGGTGGTTTTCAGTAAATTGAGATATATAGATATCACATGTATAATGATGTATTATTTTCATCTTCTAGGTAGAGGTTTAAAGTCTTTTCTAAGTTATACAATAAAAAACCCAAGAGAATTTTAATCCAAATCTCAACGTTTTGTTTTCTTGAATCACTTCAATAAATATTAAAAATGACCCCCCACACATGCAAGCAGATGCTTCCATAAAGACACCAGACCAGGCACAACCCACACCTAAATACTTGTTTTCACAGAGAGATCCTTTATTAAGCAGGAAAAGAAAGCTAAAGTACCTGCTTTCTGATCCAGGCAAAAAACTATAGCAAATGACCTTGCAGGCATAACTGTGTGAGAATGGGTTAGAATTCAGTGGTGATGGAGATAGGGAATGAGGAAGGGAAAGAAGACAGGGAAAATGGGGCGTGGAGGAACAAAGAACAAAGAACTGCCTTTGCACAGACATGGCTTATGGGCAAATGGCACTTTATACTGACAAAATGGGAAACCTCGTGTTAGGATGTGGTGTTTAATTTTATTTGAGCATGTTAATTGTGTGAACCAAAGGGGTTTTTGATTGCTGGACATTGGTACTCATCCTTAGGAATGATTATAGCATAAGAAAGTGTCCAAATAATGAAATAGAACTTGATGTGATCTAGTTATGTGATTTAGCAGATTTTACCAAAGCAGAGAGAATGGGGTAGAAGGGGAAGGCCTGCCAGAGCCACGTGTTTAAGTGAGCTAGTGTCCCTTCGCATATTAAGAACATTTATTTCTTATTTAAAAATCTTCATTCAGAGTTTTTTTTTTTTTTGTGATGGGTGGAATTCCAACATGTTTTGAAAGATTCAGTTGGGGATATCCAGTTTATCCAGCTATCCAAACACTGTATTGGAGGAATTTTGAAGATTCATTAAGCCTTCTGATCAGCTAAAACAAGGAGCTAGTTCCTGGCACTGCAGATCTATCTAGAGAAGCATTTTCAAAGCACATTTCAATCTACTTGAAGAATGTAGAGAAAGAAAACAAAAATTGTAGGATTTCAAAGTCAACAGAATTACGAATTAACCTTGGAGGACACATGACAAGAATGCATAAACAAAGAAAAAAGAGACCATCAGTTTAGGAGAAAGGCCATATCAGAGGGGTTGAAGGAATGATATGTGAAAGGCAGCTGGAAGAAGAAAAAGCATGTAATTCTGTTACAATTAAAACACATTTTAAATGTATACAGTCTTAAGAATACAGATTTCTGTCTGATAAGCATCTCAAAATTGGAGACCTGATATTCTGATTACATGAATGAATTCTGAGGACACTGGCGAAGCTTGGTTAGCTGTGTAACACATGTACTAAAGATTCACACTGATCTTGAGACCATAAATTATAGTATCCTCAGGTTCTTCTTATATGTTTATTATTTTTTTGTTCAAAGCAATAGAAAACTAATAACATCTTTAAAATATGTGAACAACTAATGGATTTTGTATGCAGCTTTTGAACTCTGATATTGTTACTATTTCTTTGAGAATTTTATTCATGTACTTAGATCATGTTCATGCCTTCCTAACTCATCCTAGAGCTCCCTCCATATCATTCACAACCAAATTAATGTTCTCTTTATGCTTTATTAAATGCATAGGTGAAAGCATGCATAAAATTTGAATACAGGAAAAATATTTGATAACTGTCAGGCCCTAGCTTAATTAAACTATTAACTAGAGGCCTTTTTCAACATAGGGCATTTGGTTTCAGGCATTTAATATGAGCCCTACCCCATCATATGATCTAGGTGAGAACAAAGGATGTTTATTCGGGTTGAGGAGCAAACCTATGGTTTTGTTATGTTTTCTTTCTCTCTTTTTATATACTTTCAATATTTTTCATTTATCCTACATACTGACCACATTTTGCAAGGCATGTTTTATATGTCAATAATAGAGGTTAAATATATTATTTTGAGTGAACTGGGTCAAATGACAAGTATATAAAAACTGTTATTGTGCTGTAAGTCTGTAAGCAGCAGCATGAAAAAATCAATTAGACAATATCTGTGTCCTAACCTTTCTCATTTTCAATACTTTAAGGCATGTTCAACTGGATTCTTTCTTAGAAAATTCTGCAGAAACAAAACTAGTATTGTAAGTATCACCTAACTCTACATAAACTTCATAGTTCATTCTTGTACACATGATATTTTATTTTAAAATTAATTTGACCTAATTGCTTAACAACTATTCTGTTCTTCCTTACTCCATTCTATATACTCTCACTTTACTTATGAGACCTCCTTTTATTATTTTAATTTTCACTTTAAGTTGTATTTTAATTTTAATAAGCCTTATTATTTATTGTAAGGCAGAAAATGTCAAAATTGAATTTGAGCCACTTAGTAGTTCAATGAAAGCGATTGTTTGTTTTCTTTAGAATCACCTAAAACAAGAGCCATATGAACCTCTTATTGATATGGATTATAACCCCTTATAGATGGGGATTCTAAATCTTTTGTAACATTTGCCTGAATAATAAATGAAAAACACACAGTCAAGCAGAGGTTGTCTGTGTTTGCATTAGAAAGACATGCCCTGCTTCATTTATGTGGCAGTCTTATCAGACCTTTTATCCAAAACATAAATATTCTAACCATGAGCATAACTAATATTTTAAACTACAGATTCTGTTTTAAATGCTCATGTTATACATAAGGGAAACACTAAAATCACTGCAGCAGATGCTTGTTTGCAAGTATTGAGTACTACTATAAAAAGAAGCCTAGAGAATACACAACTGAAGGTTCTCAAATACATGCCCAGTGCTGAGGAAAATAAATTTGATTTCTAGTAATTTAAGGAATCTAATCACTATCATTAAACAAATAAGGATTCATTACATGAATGAGATGGAAATGCTGTGAACACACTAACACTTGGAAACAAATGCGACCTAGAACTTTAATTTCTGTGCACATTTTATTTGAGCATCATTTATTTGAGGAGTTTATGACCTGTGACTATTTCTCAATTTAATACAACTAACAACTCCAGTGCTATGTCTCAGCTTCTTGCATAATTGGAATGGAGAGGACGCTTGTTGCAGAGGGAGAAGCCTGTGAATATTAATATTATACAGAGACATGGTTAAGCTGGGATAGACAAAGATGCTTTAATAGAGGAGGAGATCATTCACAGACATAATGGCCCAGTGTATTGAAAGACAGGAAGGTCCTGAGTTAAAATAAGCATAATAAATGTCACACATGACACAGGGAAATCAGCGTGGAGCACCAATCTCAGG